>JAIWWG010000042.1:0-287921 GCA_025435555.1 Chytriomyces cf. hyalinus JEL632 | reverse complement strand
TTTCACAAGAGTTTTTCATGGAATAGCAGTTTATTTTCTATTATTGGGAATTTAGATATTTCTTTCCATAAAAGAATGTGACTTCTGCACTCACCCAAGAGTTTGTGAATTTTTCGAGTGAGATCCTTGTCATTCCCCCAGATTCCATATGACCTTGCTTGATATATAATCATGTTCTTTTGCTGTTGGAAAATGGTTTCACACATGATGCGATGCTGCTCTGCATTTTGCTCACAAATGCACTCAGATTCTGCAGGGTCCATTGCTGATCACTGAAAACTGTGCTGCTCTGTATTTTGTAGATGCATGCAGTTGGATTCTGCAGCATCCATTGATGATTGCTGAATACTGTGCTGCTGTGTGTTTTGTAGACACATGCAGTTGGATTCTGCAGCATCCATTGATGATTGCTGAATACTGTGCTGCTGTGTGTTTTGTAGACACATGCAGTTGGATTCTGCAGCATCCATTGATGATCGCTGAATACTGCGCTGCTGTGTGTTTCAAAGGAGAATTTGCTCATGGTTGATGGAGTCCATAGATGCTCTCTGAAGCCTGTGCTGTTTAGCGTCTTGCAGGTGAATGCGTTCATTGATTTCAGCACCATCCCGGGCAGCTTGCTGTAATTGTGTGGACTCTGCATCTTGTCTCCTCCTCAGCTCAGCGGCTTCACGGCTTTCTGAAGCTCTTAGTTCCTTTTGCTGAGCAGCATAGCAGGCTCTTGCTTCTTGCAATTCAGCTGCCCTTGTGGAGTCAGTTTCAGCCTCAAGACAGCAGCGCGCAAGATAGTTCCTCTTCTGCTCCGACTCTTGCTCCTTTGAAGTGCTCCCACACCCTTGGTCCATTAAACTGGAATTGTTAAATATGTAGCACTTTATCATCTGTTAATATTCCTTTGCCCATTGACTCCCACCACTCCATACATTGGTCTAATCATACCTATACTTTCACACCCATTACTCACCACAGGTTTACAGCTACATCCTAGTCTAATACCCGTCCCAATTTATTGATGTCATGTGACTTTTTCTTTTTTCTTGTGTCACTGGCTCAACACACGCATAAATCAATAATCAATAAACACATGTTTACAGTACACTGCAAACAGTAGAAAGTGGGACACACAGACAGACAGACAGACAAATCACAAATCTGGCTCCAGGTAGGGGAAATTTTCATTATGTCATGCACCCACCCCAAGCCATAGCTGAATCCCTCCTTTGCAGGGCTCCATAGTAATACTTTTCAACTTGCTTCACAAAGCATTTGACGCGCATATGTTTGCTGTCATGCATGTGCCCATATTACCACAATTTTGTGAAGACATATTTCTCAGGTACAGGTGTGGCAGAATCAATTGCAATTGTGGTGATGACAACTCCGGCAGCAATGA
This sequence comes from Chytriomyces cf. hyalinus JEL632, assembly GCA_025435555.1. Taxonomy (NCBI): domain Eukaryota; kingdom Fungi; phylum Chytridiomycota; class Chytridiomycetes; order Chytridiales; family Chytriomycetaceae; genus Chytriomyces; species Chytriomyces cf. hyalinus JEL632. The sequence goes on along the minus strand of JAIWWG010000042.1, from coordinate 286,528 downwards.
ATATGGTTAGGATGCTTACTCGGACAACTTTTACGATTACCTCTGAATCTTTAATCCCTGCCCTCTGTGCATATTCATTCCTTCTCATGAACTAGCTGTGGATATCCTTGGAGTTCTGGCAGTTGCATCTGCCGTATTTGCGGTGGTTGCGGGGATTGCGTTCATGATCTCGAGAGAGACAATGCAGGTTGTGGATGTGTCAGTGGCACATTGTCAGAGTTTGACACAGTCTCTTGTGTTTACGTTCAATAAAGGAAGTATAAAGTCAGGTGTTCACAGACTTTATTCTTGGTCGATTAATTTTGATCAAATGGCACCAGTTTCAGATTGAAACAACAATGGTGCAACGCCCTGCTTCCCTGAGCTTTCATAGGCTGTAGCTTAGATAAAGTCACTGAAGGTGTATCTACAACGAAATTGATCCATGAATCATGACACACATGGAAATGATTTAGATGCGCAGGATCATGCTGCAGTAGCGGCAGCTCATTTGAAAAGGCAATCGAAGTACTTTTTACTTGTAATAATCATGCAACGTTTCTTTCAATGCGACATGGACAGATGGCCGAGTTGGTCTAAGGCGCCACACTCAAGTTGTGGTCTAGTAATAGGCGTGGGTTCGAATCCCACTCTGTTCACCTTTTGTCACGTCACCTTATTGAATCGGTCGGTCCTTGACCACGAGATTTAACTTGAATGCCAATACTGCCGGGAGCAAGAAAGGTCTGGCAGTGGTTAGGAATGTGATTGAAACATTCTGGCCACATCGCATGCAACACGGTGCATAGTGGTGAGTTGGGGGACGATTATGTCACATTCATCTTTAATGCCGTCATTTTGTTGGGTGCGGAAAATAAAATCCCATGAGGTGAACAAAAAGCGCGAGCTATCTACTTATGTTTTGACTTGTCGGCAGGCTTCCACGGATTGGGATGCACAAAAAAGCGACAAGTTAAATGTTTGCGATTCGAACTTTGTTGGAAAGGGCTTCTGGCTCTTGGTAAGACTTCGCGTTGTGCAGGATGCGTTGCACTAGCGCAACACGTACATTACAGACATTGGACTGGAGGCCAAAATACTATCACCATTCGACCTGCAAGCATGCAAATGCGCATTTGTAATGATTGTGGCTGTGTACAGGGGCACCAGCATCCGCCTTGAGCACCTTCTCATAGTATAGATCTAGACACGCTCTCTCAAGTTTAAGTTCAGTAAAGGAAGTATAAAGTCAGGTGTTCCGAGACTTTATTCTTGGTCGGCGATCAAAACGGCACATGTTTCAGAGATTGAAACAATGTTTGTGCAATGCCTGCCTCCCTGAGCATTCATAGGCTATCACTTAGATGAGTCACCGAAGGTGTATCTTTGACGAATTTGATCCATGAATCATGACAAGACGCTGTTTCTGTTCAGTCAAAATGCTATAAAGGTGCACATAATAATGTTGAATCAGTTGCAGAGGAAGAACTGCTCCTGAATGCGCAGCCAGTGTAAATGAATGCCGTCTCAAGCGTGATCAGCAAAATAATGCGCAAGATGCATTATTCACATTTGCCTGTCTTTTATTGACACAAATGCTTGTTTAGGATCGATAAATGCTACGGCCTATCCTTTATTATCAGTGTTTACACGACAGACATCTGTACTTAGAACTCTCTAAATAAACTCTCATTCAATATCAACTGTGGCACCTCTTGTACGCCACACGTACCAATCTAGAGATAAGAGATCTGTTCTAAGTGCTACTCATGGGCAATTGGACGACACGACACCAAAATTAACGTCTCAAAATAGATTGGGAAAATGCAAAGTGACAGAAACATGCCATGAAAGGTGCATACTTGGCAAGCAAAAAGCTGATGAGATTTATCTTTGCTCTGTGCTCAAATCAAGCTGTTCTTTGTTCATGACCTCGCGTTTCACTGTATTTGCCGTTACGTACTTTGCTTTCAGCCCGTTGTGATTCGCTGAAGACCAACAACATCTTCCACCTGTTTGACGGTGGTGTAAAAACGATGCGTAGTGTGGGGTTTGAACCCACGCATGTTACCATATCGGATCTTAAGACCGACGCCTTAGACCACTCGGCCAACTACGCTATAATAAATTAAAATTCAAACATTATTAATTATAATACCTATTGCTCGGTCAAACTTATTACTTCATTTAAATCGAGATGCACCTTCGGCAACTCAAACTAGCTTATCAATACTCAGGGAAGCGCTTGATCGATATTAATCGACCAAGAATAAAGTCCCTTTACGTGCGGCTTTATGCTTTCTTCATTGAACTCACATGCGAGAATGTGTCACGTTCTGACGCCAGCCACTTTTCATGAGACATTTGGAAGTCAAGGCGCATCTTGCTCCATGTCCTCTAGTATGAACAGTGAGGTACGAGCTCTATCTATTAGAAATCGTCTTATCAGCCCAGCATAGCAGAATAGTGGGAAAAAAAAAAAAGAATAACATAGTTCAATATGCACAAGCCTGTGCATGATAACGAAAAGGGTGAGGAAAGTGGGGTTCGAACCCACGCCCATTGCTGGACTACGACCTGAACGTAGCGCCTTGGACCACTCGGCCATTTCCCCGATGCAATACTCTTAATACAAACTATACCAGAATGTTTGCACCTCTTCACGCTCCTTGCTCGACCACTTGCACTTTGCACTTGAATCTGTGCACACATTGAATTCATTCCCACTAAACAACATGTTGCCTGTTCAAACTATATTATGTCTCCGCACAACCATGAACGAAACAATCGCAACCACCACCATAAGCCCCAAAACAACAAAAAACCAAGCCAAACCTTCACTCTCTTCGCCTGGAACTCTCACATTCATCCCCCATAATCCCGTGATAATGTTGAGCGGAACAAGGATACTTGCGAGTGCAGTCATTTTGAGAACAACGTCGTTAGTGCGGTTGGATGCTTGTGTGATTTCGATCGAGATTTGGGCCAAGTAGTTGCTATGGGATCGTGTCAGTGTTTTGTCGCAGTGGTTGAGTGTCTGGACCATTGTGATGATATGGTCTAAACGGGTTGGCTTAGTTCACGTTTGCAGCAACCGGTCAAGTCCTACCTTGAATGTCTCCCAAGTAGAGAGTTGTTTCACTTTCAGGCGCAAGTCTCTGCCCGCATCGCTTGATTACTGCTTTGATCACATCCGCCTTGGTGATGAGCAGTCGAAGTAACACCATCACACGTTTACGGGCATGGCCAATGCGTCGTAGCATATCACTCTGAGTAATGGCAATACCTGCAATTGAGGAACATCGCGACAGGTAATAAGCAAGACACGATATGATACCTGCTCTCTCTCCTTCAGAATCAGCACAAGCTCATCGATTGCATCAACTTCCAATTCAATGTGTCTCAAAGATGGCATAAATCCATCGGTTATGTCATCAATGAGAGCATAATTGAGCCAATCGGGAGAGATATTCAGACCATACAATTTCAACTGCTCCACACGATTCAGTACGTTGTTCAGATGGACGATGGGTTGCGAATGAAACTGAAATATAAAGTCAGACTTTTGACAACGAATACTCGCACCCAGACATACCGATAAAACACACTCGCGGAACACGATAATATAAACGTTAATGGGCTGCATGTATGTGGCGCTGAATTGATCGCTATCGAATGTGCGAATGGCTATAAAATAATAATTCGGGAACGCCTCGCATTTTTCTCGCGTCTCCTCAGTCATGATATCTTCGGCTGACAAAGGATGAATTTTGAAGAGCCGAGTAAGTGTGTTCATTTCTTCCGAAGTTGGATTGCACACGTCCAGCCAAAATGTTCCAGCTTGTAGGATCTCAGCTATCGAGGATTCATACGAGGCCAATGGAAGTGTTTCAAACAATGGGCTCCGCACAGTCTCTGTCACGTCGCTATGAAACATGAAACGCATAGATTTTTGCTGATAATAGTATTCGCCGCGATCCAAATTACGACCAGAAAGGCTGCTTCGATGGCGCCATGAAGTGTTTGCTGGTGCTGTCTCAGCCTGGTTGGAATGAAACGAGTCGTACAAGTCTGCGCTCGAATTGATCATGACCGAGGTCAGGTAGTCAGAGATGATGTTAAAGTCTAGATGATTTCGATGGCTAAATGGTTGATTAGATTCGCGATCTTCGTCCTCAGTGTCGTCCATGATACTGTCTGGATTGCCGTGATGGTCGCTTGTGCGAAACCTTCTCCGAATCGTTCCTGTCGCACTGCTGCCACCGCTTTTGTTTCTGGCGCGATTGTTTGAGCTGGCTGATCTGCTTCGAGGAGTGTCCAAGAACAAGTTTCCCTCGGGTTCCAACTTTGACAAGTCGATAAAAGGCACCGGACGTGGTGATGCAGGCTCTCGGAAATCATCGTTCAATATTCTGCCTATTGCTGGAGAGTCATCTAAATGCGGTAGACGGGAATTGCTGGCAGTCTCTGCGGGCGGGTTTCCTTGCTCAGCGAGACTTTTTTGCTTCCGAGTATCTTGCTCACTCTCGGCAGACGGAATTCTAGCAGGCAAAGGATCGGGCCCAAAATCCCAACTATGGCTTCCACTTGACGTATCATTGCCATGGTTGCTTGTTGAATCCTCAAACGCAGAAGGGTGCGCTTCACTTGCGGTATCTTTTGCCGTTGAATCCGAGTGTGAATGCGACGAAGTGAATATTTGGTCGTCAGATTGAGCGAGGATATGTGGACTGAACCCAATGCTGCTTTTCGATGAGATTGGATTCCGTTCCAATCCGAGCGAATCAGCTGACGCGGTGGAACCGGCTGCACGGGGGGACAGAGAATTGAAGTGCCTAGAGGACTGCATGACGACCATGCTATGCTGAGAGGATAGTGAAGAATACGAAGAAGAGAGAATTCGAGCACAGCTGGTGGTCATGTTGCTGTCCCTTCCCTTGTTGATATTTAAACCTGCATGATGCAAGTTGCTCGGCGGGGTTATTGCCCGACGATGTTGCGATTTCGAGTTCGATGAAGAGTTTGAGTGCTGGGCTGAGTTCGAGTTGAAGATGGACGCTCGAGGAGTTGCGCCGAGAAGATTCTGATTCGGGTTTGTTGAAAACGACATGTCGCGACTGAAGGATTGAGCTGCACTGATATCGGTGGTCCAATCTGAGGAGCCAGTGAGGTTGTTGGAGCTTGGGTGGTTGATATTGCTGCTTGCATGCACAGCTGGAGACAAGCATATGTGAGCAACAGATATGTGCAACTACCAACGATGCTAAGCATCAAGTTCGGCGCTATAATCGATAGATGTACAGTGCAAAGACTCACGCGACATGTTCATGCTCCGCACTGGTCCCACAGTGTTCACAGCCATGCCGAGCGAACCGAGCCGCCGAGCCGTTGCCGGTTGAGGCCCCGTTGCTGCATAGGCTACTCTGCGTGGTTGCGGATGCGCAGACTGAGCTGTGTTCTGATCGAGAAGCAGCGGTTCTTCTTCCTCCCGCATTTATTTTGTGATACGCTTCAATTGTCCCACAGATCAGATTATTCAAACATGCTTAGTGCTTGGTGATCCTTAACATGAATGCATGTGACCTACTTAAACTACATTCACTGGCTGCTCGCATAGCGAATGTACCTACTCGCTTTGAGGCTCTACAGACGTTAACCTCGAACGCAACGTGCCCACACTCGCAATCATGGACTGATTTGACGCAAGCGATCTTGTTGAAGCAGCCCTCGCTCGCACGACATCCAGTGTGTCGGATCCCAGCAGTGGACCCTTGTCGATGTTAGTCGCGTTGGATTCCCTTTTTTTGCTTCCAACCCGTTTTCTTCGAGTTGCTGAGGACCCAGACTCAGGTGCCAGCGACTTGGCAATAGGGTACCCTTCCATGTACCGACCAATTGCGGATGCTGACGTTTGAAAAGAAGATACATTCCATCCCATCTTATTCAGAGTGTCAGTTGAGGAGGCAGTTTCGGCATTGTCTGCCAGCTTCTGTTCTTGCGCATTCGCCGCTTCGAGGCTCGAGTAATATCGGCTCAGCGCCAGTTTAGATGTCATCTTGGCTTCCTCCAATCGAGCATCACTTTGGCGTTTTGGTCCTAGATACCCTTCCTCGCTGTTTTCTGTGCATGTTTCCTCACTGCCGTTACAACTGCATCCAGCTACGGATACCCTCCCGCATGACGACCCCGACACTGATTCTGGTTCAGACGCGTAGCGAATGCCTGGGGCGAGTCTGAATTTTAGAGTCGGTCGGAGCTTCTCCTGAGATGACGAAAGATCCAAACCCTGCCTCTTTATCGCTGAGGTAGACGTATTCAACGCGTTTCTAGTCCCGCTTTCGATAGTTTGAACCATGGCCGATGTATGACTGCACTTGATTCCGCATAACTCGAACTGTGCAAGCCCATCCTTCAGTTGTGCCGAAAGAAGTTGAGCAGCTGCTTGTTTCTCCCTCTCAGAATCTTTGAGGAATGGCTCGAGTACTTTGAAAATGTTGGCTGAAATGGTTTGAATTGAATCTGCACCAGCTAAAGAGTTGCCGCAGCCATTAAGAAGCCTATTCGAGCCTTGTTTGTTTCAAGAATGTTGGTCTGTATCTTGGGTTGAGGTTGGGAGATGTAGTGGCGCGTCCAAATGGCTCGGGTGTGAGGAAGGCTGCGCGGCTATCATATACACAAGTTCCCTTGGCTTCTCATTCCGAGCTTCTGCTGGCCCAAGCATGCATTCAAATGCGTCACTCGAAACTAACCGCATAGCATTGCCAGTTCCAGATGTGTCTGATTCTAAACCATTTGCAAGTTGCGAGGAGTCCGAAAAGAGTTGTCTGTCGACTGGTCGTTCCAACGGATGATTCTTCACTGTGATAGGTTGTAAATGTGACAGAGCAGGTTGTACCGGGAACGGATTTTGTCCATGGCGGATTGGCCTGTTCTTATCGATGTTGTGCGCGTGCTCACTGGAAGTCTGGATGGACTCCAGTACAACCTAACAAGCGATACGCCTTTCAAAGATTTTTCTTTGGAGTTGAAAGATTTCGAGTTTGGCGTTTGAGATGTTGCACATGCCGAATGCACGGGAACTGGGATTCGCGATGGCGGTCGACTGCGAAGTGTTTTAGTCCTATTTGGAGTTGTGGGCGACATTTGAAGATTCGACATGGGGTGACGCAGGGCAGTTTGCGGTTGAGCGGGCGTGTGTTGTGCTTGTTTTTCTTGAAACAGAATCGTTTGTTCTAGTTCCAACAAGCGAGGGACTTGATTCTACCGTGGCATGTTGGTCCATCGCTTCTTTGAAGTCGCAAGTAAGGTCGAATGACACTTTGGCATGACTGCTGCGACCATATTTGGAATCATGCTCCGCCCTCTGATGTCGGATCGCGCTTTTGTGCACCGACAGTTGCTCAGTGCTGGGTTGCGTGGTCAGCTTGGATCTTAGTGGGAACCGATTTAGAGTTTTTGTCGGAGTATTGTTCAGTTTGAGAGCCGAGTTCAGGCTATCGCGATTTGAAGGCAGTTTTGAAGGGGACATCATGTTTTCTTGACCAGAGGAAGCCATGTCGCTGACATTGTTCGCAGCATTTAAAGCATCTTCAATCGCATCTTTCAAAGCATTGGACTCCAGAGTGTCGGTTGCTGCGTCTTCTGCTTTGGCAAACGCGCGGGCTGGCTGCACTTCCTGCTTCGAGCAATAATAAATTCAGTGCTACCAAATCTCGCAACAGAGACTGAGTTACTCTGGGTATCATCTTTGGTTTGGTATTTACCGAAGCATGCACCAAAGCATACACGGGATGCACATCTTCAGTCTCAAGCTGGGAACCCAGGTCCTGGCTCTTTTTGCCCAGATTAAACTTGTATCCCCACTTTGAAATGCTTTCACTGGCGCTTCTTTTCCTTTCTCCGAGTCTATCTTCTGAAAATGTCTCTTGAGACGCGTTTTGATTCGGTCCAGGCGCGACAAGGCTTTTGATTTTGTTGGACCAACTCCTGGGCCCACGACTGCTGTTCTCTCGCATGACGATATTGTTATTGCTTAGTTGGGTATTGCCAGCGTGATCGCCGCTCCGGGTCAAAGTGGACGCCATGCAGGAGGTCACAGCGTTGGATGTTTGAGCGTAAATTGCAACTCTTCCATTCGTTCCATCAAAACACCACTGCCATTGGTTTTAAATACTTACCTGCTTGAACCAACTCGTCACAGGCAATGATGACATAGTGTGTTCAAAGTAAAATAAACAGACACAAGAAAGCAAAACTTGGCAGCTTTCCAGCTTTCCTGCTTCCCCCCGCTCGGCTCAAACATTCCAGGCCCGGTCAGACCCTGCCTCACCTGCAGCGTCATTGGCCTTCGAGCATTTGGCGAATTCCGTTCCTTGGTGGCTCTTTCTCGAGAGTTTCTTCAGCCTCACTCCATCACACGCGGGACGAACCGCACTCTTATCTTATCGTATCCATTGCATCAGCATCAATCCTTGAATCGAAAGCGTCGTTCTAAGCTTGGACGGCTGCTGTGAGGGTCTGCATCTTGTCTCCGCAAAAACACTTTGTGCAATCAAAACACCACCAACCTCCCCGCCAATCATCCCACTCAACGAATCGATGGTGAACAGTTTTGCCCCTTGTTGTGTTGTGTATGCACCATCAATAATCACCGCAAAATTACCACCTCCCGCAGCTCAGCATGAATAACACCTCCACGACTCGGATCGAAACACAGTCTCTTTCGAAGGGTCCGCCAACAATTCTCGGTTCTTCCGCCATGGCCGGGCTTCCCTTCCTGGACTCCTCGCTATTGCCCTTGTCACAACTATCCCCTCTCAAACAGACACCATACTCGGCAGCCTTCGATTCACTCCAATCTTCTGCAAATGATTCTGCGAACCGGCCTCAGAGCTCAGCTGCTCTCTCCATGCATAACAGTGCGTCCATGTCAATCCCTGCGACTGCGCCAACACGAGTTAACAGTTCCCGGCGGAGCACAACTTCAACAAACGGCCCGTCATCCATCTCAATATCCTCTGTTAACAAAAGCAGCTCCACGAATGGGTCCACTCCCGCAGCACCTCTGGATTTTATCGGCGCAGCGTCTGTGGGAAATCAGCACTCGGAACTATTCTATTTTGACCATAATCAAATGATTACGGAGGATTCAATATTCCCTGGCATTGGTGCGCTGGATTTTGAATCCATGTTTGCGAACGACCGGGCCGAACAAGCGTATGACCCCTTTGGCGTGCGAGTGTCGGCGCCATCGAAACCACCAAAGGTTGATGTGTTTGGGGGTGCAAACGTGGATGAAACATCGGGACAGCTGGATCTTGTGACCTTTTCGTTTGACTCGTCGGTGAGTGTTGCCGTTCCCTTTTGCGTTTTTTTTTCACCCGATGCAGTCCTCATTACCTTTTCTTCTTGCAGCATGACTTTGACTACCCCATCACTGCCGGATCTTCCGCTACCCTCACCCAAGGGCGAATCAGCAACGCGCCCTCAATTTCAAATACCCTCAATGCTCGAAGCAATCTTTTCCAAACCGAAAACGGCCGAAATGCTATCCTTCCACCCACTCAACAATCTGAAATTTTTCCTCCAATTGTACCTATCCACGAGGATCGACGAACGAATATTAATTCCTCCAATCTGACAGCAGGAGCAGGATTGCAGAATGGGACTGTGGCTTCTTCAGCCACCGTTTCTACAAGTCAACGTCAGCGGATCCACGAATCCAAAACCCCCACTATAAATCTATCAGAATCAGTCATTGCGGCACCGGATGTAAAGCAGCCGGAAAAGAGGCTGGCTATTCGAGTGGCCCCATTATCTCCACCCACTTTGCCGAAACTCAAGCTGCGGCTAAGGACAGGAAATTCAGTCATCAGTTCAAAGTCTGAATCTTTAAACGAGCAGAAGAAGGCGGATGATCAAAGGGCCATCGCAGCAGCTGGGATTCAAAGCCTCGCAATTGCAAATCAGAAAGAGATTGTTGGCTCGAATTCGGTTGCGTCGAATGCACAGGAGTCAAGAATATTGCAACAGAATCCAACTGTAGAACCCCTGCAGGAGAATGCGGATGCATTGCCTGAAAAGCTTTTTGTGGCATCCCAACCAGCCGCAGCAATAGTAACTGTCATAACACCCGTTGCTGCGACCGTCCATGAAAGTGCTCCTATACACCAGCTTGCTGTGGTACCATCAATTATGCCAGCGGGAATAACGCAGAAACCCATCATAGCTCCAGAACCAACAACCAAGCACGATCCACACTCAACCCATGTATCACAAGATTTGAAGAAATCCGAACCTTCATCAACAAATTTGCCAATCGAATCCAAACCCTCAGAAGCGGTTCAGCCAATGCCCGCCAAAGCACCGATCCCCACTCCCCCTTTTGTTGCAGATGCAGCAGCAGTTGTTCCACAAAATGAATCTCAGGGGAAACGCGCAAAGCGTGGAAAGAGGCAGATTTGGGCATGGGTTCCAGTGATTCCTGCGGAGGTGAAACCGGTTGACTTGTCTGCAGGACGGTCACTGCGGACAAGAACAAGTGACGCGCATGAGCGAGCATCTACGCGAACAGAGGTTGATGGAATTGAAGCGGGGCGAAAAGCGAAGCGGCGGAAGTCAGAGCTTCCAGTTGTCAACAGCGAAGTTGGAGCTGCTGAAATGAAGGTTGAAAGCTCCGTCCTTCCTGAAATTGCAGTGCCGCCAGTTCCCATCATTCCTGATGGGCAGTTACCACAAGTTTCAATCCCTGCTGTCGCTCAGTTGCCAAAAGAAGGTTCGTTAAGCATGAGTGAAGGTCAAAATGCCCTCACTCCTTCAGAAGTGAAGCCAAATGGAATGCCCACTCCAATTGTCGTGGACACAGTGCCGAACGCCCCAGATAAACCTGTAGAAATTGCTGCGCAATCAACTCCTGTCATCGGCCCACCTGCCCCTATTCCCGCAGAAGCTCCGAAGCGCAGCGGGGTTTGCCATTCATGTAAAACACCTGGAAAACTTTTGGACTGCACAACCTGTCTCCTGTCATACCATTTCACTTGCGTCGAAGAAGGACTCGAAAAGAACTTGGAAGCGCAAAAGAAATACATTTGTAATCGCTGTCAGTTTATGCAAGAGGTGTGTGTGCGTTAATTTTTTTTTTTTGCATTGTCAAACGTTTCTAAATCTTAATATTTTTGTGCAGGACGACATTATACCAGAACAACCGACTCAGACTCAGTTACCGCAATCACATCATATCCTCTCTGGTATTTCAGCGGCCATGGCGCGACTGAAAGACTCGGGTGCTTTACGCTCAGTAGATCGACCCAAAGGAAGACCTGGTCGGCCTCCGAAATCGCAGAAACTCAAAATCCCGAAACCAAACGCACCTACTGCATTATCAACTATTCCAACTGCCATTGCTCCTCTAATTGCAAGCGAGAAGGATCCCTCATCGTTACCAGTCAGTGTTCCGCCGATCCCGAAACTTAGAGTGCGATTGGCCGTGAGACCCACTGGCTCATCCAACCTGGCAAACGCCTTTGAATCTGAACCGCGGCCTGAGCCAGGGTCTCTGCCTGTGAACACTGTGTATCGAATCACAGAGTCGAAAATCAAACGTGACTTTTTTGCCAAAGTTCGGCAGTGCAGGGCAAACAGCAGTAGCATTGTATCAGGCAAAGCAATGTCTTTGGAACGGTACAAGAGGCTTCTTGAATTGGAGAGGAACGCGCATGAAAGCGCGTAAAGATGTTGGCGTTATATATTAACTTTGGTAAAAACACCGCCACTCTTTTTGTTGCCTTCTTTTCTTGTTTTTTGTCATCTTGTACTAATTCACTGCAAGCGGTTGTGCTGCTTGCGGATCTGTAATTTATGGAAAATTAAACGGGGGTACCAGAGTTTTGGTACATCGAAGTCGCCTTCTCGATTTGATTGCTGCTTTCAAAATATGTTTATTCTCAGGCAGAAAGAAAGCATCCTGCCCTCACACTGCCCCCTTGCCCTTATCCCGGAATCCGCCATTAGATAAAAAAAAATATGCTCTTGAAATATTTTTAAAGACGTGCGCACGTCTCTGACAAAAATGAGGAAAATGAAGCAAGAAAGCATCGGAGCAAAAGAATGCCAACAAGATACAGAAAAAACCACAGTCATGTTCTGAAAAATTTCAATTTTTCCCCCGCTCCCCTCAGTTCCATAGATGTCCTCCCAGGCAAACAAAACAAAATCATACACGCGCACTTTCTCTCTTTTTCCTTTCTCTTTATCTCTCACGAGGTTGCACCAGCGACATCGTTATCCGACTTGACAGGCCTCAACTCATTCCCACTCGCATTCGACGCAGCCGCCGCTGCCACCAACGCTGCTGCAGCTTTACTTGTCAAAGCCGTAGTCGCAAGCGACGGCACAGACCCCGTGTTTTTCGGCTCCACGGGCAGCTTCTGTTTAATTTTGTCGAGCAAGTTGAGCCGACCAAGTGATCCAGACTTTTCTGGAGGTGCCGCTTTTTTCGGAGATGCTGGTAATGAATTGGTATCTGGACTTCCTGTTGTATTGGATTCATGGAAGGAGCTGGCAGTCGTGGGGCTTGTTGCTACTGATGAGTTTTAAAAAATATAAACGTCAAGCGTACCGAGGCATGTTTTAAATTAAACATAAAGAGCGCTTACAAAAGGCTTCGTCGAGTTCTAATTTGGGTATTCCGAGTTTGACCCCCAAGGCCCTTGGGGTTTCACCCAGTTTATTCACGACATCCATGCTTGCGCCAGCTTTTACAAGATACCGAGAAACTTCGTATCGCCTCAAACCGACAGCTTCGTGAAGTGGTGTCCTGTGATAAATGAGCGGAGAACGCGGCTATGTTGAGCAAACTGACAAAAATAACTGCAGAAAATCATACCATTCATTTTGGCCTTTTGAGTTGATATCAAACTTTCCAGATTCAATATAAGCGGTGACAAGCTCCAAATCTCCAGCGCGGCATGCGAGATGCAGAGAATTTGAACCATACGCGTCTTGCTGTGTTATTGGCACTCCCGTTCGAATAAATAGTAATGATAGGTCTACATCGCGTTGCACCAGCAGTCCAAAAGAAGACTTTGCCAAAAGCTTCGAATCCATTCTGCATGCGGCCACGACTAAGAAAAATGTACTGGATTGACATGCAAAACAGCTCACCGCGTTAAAAGCAACCGCGCCAAATCATAATTCCCACATGCCGCGGCAAGTTCTACGGGGTAAATGACTTTATCTTTCATGAAATCCGTTTGCCACATGTGAAAGACACTGCTCCGCCGTTTTCCGTCTTCATGCGATACGCTCGTCAGCCCCTTTTCGCCTTCACAACCTGGTTGGCTGAAAAATATGCATCCAGTCAGCCGCGCATTAATCGGCCGGTTTATGGAAGCTTGAGCGTTGCTTTTGATGCTGGCTCCGCTGCTGATTAAATTCCGTTTGATGGAGGAGGATGGACCAATGAAGCTAACACCGGCCGCTGCGCTTAACGAAGAAGCTCGAGATCGATCAAGAGCGCTCGCGCTTCGATTTGACGATGATGGGGACGGATTTCGAAGTTGAGGTTTGGGGGGTAAAGTGGAAGAAGTTGTGTGGGATATTGCAAGAGATGTTTTTGGAGACGTTGTATCCTCTTTTGTTGCAGTTAAAGGGAGAGATCCAGTTAGAGGGCTCGTGAGCGGGGGCGATGGAGACATTAAGGTTGTATCGATTCCAAGGTTGTTTGAGGGTTCTCGGGGAAACGAAGCCATCATATTTGAGTCAATCATTGAAACTGGGCGCGATGGTTGCAGAATAAAGACTGCAGGGCCCGTGCTGGGCGTGTCTACTGTAGGAGTTTGAGACTGCGACTGAGAATTTCCAACGACTGGCATGCTTGTTCTGATATCTGGGTATGACGATATGGATTTCAATTTTCGCAACAGCGCGTACTGAGATACGAGAATCCCAATTGTAGGATCTGCACCGTTATCTAGCAGGAATTGGGTTATTCCGACCAAATTTTTACTTGCGGCAATATGCAGAGGAGTAAGGCCATGCCAATTCTGATTCACATCGGCACGCTAATCAGATTCGGTTTAGTAAGGGGGAACATTCTGAGGAACAAGCATGCAACATTCACACCTTAACCATGGCACGGACTACATTGTCCAACCCTAGACTAACTGCAGACATGAAATACGAAGGCAACTGAATGGATGGCATCATGTCCCCAGCTCCCAACGCACCACCCGTTTTAGCATCGCCTGATGCATTTTTACCACCCACCGCAACGCTACCATTTCTTCCGCCACCATTTCGATCCGGCGCTGTAGTGGTACTGATTCTTTTGAATTTGCTCACGACTTTGCCTGTCGGCGTTTCCCGCGGAACATATTTCCATAAATTTGTGCTTGCTTTGATAATGATCGGAGAGTTGACGCTCAAGGGAAACCCCTTTTCAAACATGGCAATGCATATTGGTTCGAATCCTTGACCCATTGCGCTGTAAAATGCTCGATTCGCATGGAGCGGAAACTTTTTGCGAAGCGCGCCGCTGCTGAGATCGTCTAGAAGATTGAGTGCGAAGGGTATGCTTTGATCCGTGATTGCGAGGTTGATCAGGTGAAACACCTCTAGCATTTGCGTTATGAGAAGTGGCCTCTAATCCAGGTCAAATTTGAGATCCCAAACCTGTACGCGACCGTCTCCTCCGTTTCTTTTGCAGCAGGTTGCTCAGTTTCCCCAGGCCGAGGCGCTTGTCGTCCTTAAATTTGGGTTCTATTGATTTTTAAGATTCAAGGGGATTAAAAAGCGCGTTTCTCGTTGATTGGGACTTTACACAAAACAAGCACCTTTGTACGGCTTCTTAATGGAGCCTGGCGCTGCAGCGCTGGAGACGCCGAGTGCGACGCCGTCGGCCTTGCAGCGGGCCTCAAGCTTCTGCAGCGCATACAAACACCGACGCTGGCGCTGCTGGCGCGTGTCGGCGAGCCGGAATTCCGCGAAAGAAATGGATCGCGCAAATCCAGACCCGCTTCCAACAGTAACAACAGGCGGCGTGGGTGAGTTTGCGAATCGTTTGGCCGCTGAGGTTGGCGACGGTGTTTGCGAGTTGACTGACGACGATGCTGAAGTTGCGACCGAGAGTTGTTTCGAGAATAGTCCCTTAATTGCTGTTGACCCGGCTGAGTTGGATGTGTTGTTGGACTGTACGGACGGCGTTTGCGATTTCGACATTCTCTTTCTGATATTGAGGAAGCTGAGGGAACCCAAGGCTGAGCCTGTGCTTGCATTGCTGGATACGCTTGCGAAGCTGGCACCGGATGAGGCCGAGGCAATGCTCACGTTGTCCGAGTCCCTGTCCTTGTCCTTTGCGGCGTCCTTCTCCCGCTCTCTCTCCTTCGCAGTACTTCGCCCCTTCATTGCGTGTCTCTTTGAAGTGGAAGTTGGGGTTTGGGTTCGTTGTTGGCAACAATGGGTTCTCAGTGGTGTCTGAAATTCGTAAACTTATTCTTTGATAAAGTCATCGGATGGAACAAATGGAACACTGCGCACACACACACAAGCAAACAGCATGCGGGATTTGGATGCTGGTCAATCAGGCGCGTGTGGTGTAAGCATCGTTGTGATTTCTGATCCAATAATATCACGCTCGTTATTCGCAACATTCGCAGCAATAAATATTCCTTTCGCGAAATGCGGTTGTTGGTAAATCCGTTGCAAATCTTTATTTTTACTTTCCGAAAATGTCACAGTCTGTGAAGGCAGTTATGCGCGGTAAGCTGCCCGTCAAACGCACCAGAGACAGCACCTCAGATACCCACTCGACCCGCAGAACTCGTCCAGTTGAATGCAAAACCTCCTGCTGAGGGTGTTCGCATGATCGACACTGGCGATGTCCTCGATATCCAGGCTTGGATGGCCGGCCCAGGTACAGCAACCCAACTCCTCCTTCTTCCGCCTATGCTCATTTTCACTCTCATTCTCGGCAGAGGGAACGCCCTACGCGGGAGGCTGCTTCAAAATCCGTCTAGTTCCCGGTCCGCAATTCCCATCGTCCCCGCCAAAGGGTATGTGCTTATCGCCGATTCTCTCCACCGAATAACTTGGCCAAACACTGCTTCATTTCAGGGTTCTTTGAAACCAAAATATTCCATCCGAACGTATCTCCTTCAACAGGGGAACTCTGCGTCAACACCCTCAAAAAGGACTGGTTTCCGTCCCTTGGAATAGCGCATATTCTTCTTGTATGTCACTGTACGTGCTTCTCTTGATGACAAGCTGACCATATCTTACTTCAGACAATCCGGTGTCTTCTGATTGCCCCAAACCCAGAAAGCGCTCTAAACAATGACGCTGGCCGACTTCTTCTCGAAGATTACGAATCCTACGGCAGACATGCGAAACTATTCACGTCTTTACACGCACGAATCCCAGCGGGCGTTCCGAATCCGTTTCCTGGACAATCCATCTCGCTACTACCTCCTTCAACGACCAGCAATTCAGGAAATGCGGGCTTTTCAAACATTTCAAAAATCTCCTCATCGAAAATGACCGATGGCGTGGCAGCTGTTTCACTGCGGGGATCCATGTTTGGGAGGGCCATGGAAACAGCGCAAGCTGCTTCGTGTGCTGAAGATTCAGTATCTGAAAGTTCGGGCAAGAGAAGGGCTGTTGACACTGGTGGAAACGTAACTGCGCTGCCCTTGTTTGAGAACACGTCCAATGACAGGGAGCGAAACAGTGTTGGCAACGAGAGTGTAATGAAGGGAAATTCTAGGAAAAGCCTGCGCCGGCTGCTAGTGTAGAAATATTCCAGAGTGTCAGTCATAACCCAAAGTATTTAAATAAAAAGTAAAATAAATATATCGCTGAAGGAGGAACAATTTAAAAGACCCATCGCTTCCTTTGTCCGTCCCTCATGGCACACATTGACTTTTTCCAGTCGTTCCGCAGCCGACTTACCAACACCTTCGGGGCTGGGACGCCTCTGGGCACAACCTCAATAGGGCTCAAGACGCGGCCATCGTCGGTGTATCTGCAGCCAGGTCTGCTTCAGCACCGGTTCCAGCGGGGTGAGTTGCATAGATAGGATAGACTGACTGCTCTAAAATGACGGGTTCTGATCCTGGTGTGTGTGTTGCCATCAAAAAAACAGCATGGGACTCGATCGTGCTGGACTATGAGACCGAAAGCAACTGGAGCAGGCACGTCGGCGACACGGACATTGTGCGAAATCTAAACGTCATGGTCGACATCTTGGTTAAGGAGCATGCCGTCGTGGATGGTATGTTGCGAAATATATTGAACTTCATTAAAAATCACGATCCCGAATCTGCGGCGCCTCTCTCGAATTATAAACCATGATTTCGCGATGCTTACTCGGTTTCAATTACCCAGGCGGTGTTGATCCAGGTGGATGCACTGAAAAATTCTTGGGCGAAGACATGATGAACAGACTTGTGCGATTCAGCGAGGCGGATGTGCCAATGGGCTTCCGTGGCGCCGTCATCACATTCCTCACCAATCTACTCCTCGTGCTCGATCCGAAAATCCTCATCCATAATGCTATCCACCGACCATTGCTGATTATCATTGAGCAGTGTCTCCAATCTCAAAAGTACGACAAGGAGCTTCTCATGCTGGAACTTGACATTTGCGGCAAAATCTACGACTACCCTCAATTGTTGTACATTTTCTTTTCCAAGAGTGCCGTCTTGGGCACATCTAACGGAGGCGGAATCACGTTCGAGATTGGTTCGCCGGCCCTGATCACCGGGTACGAATGCCTGATCCTTGACCACATCCTGCTGCACTTGCACAGCGAAAGCATCACCGGCGACTATGCACGTGAGGCGGCACTGTTCCTCGTCGAGCTCGCAGCGGGCGACCTTGCAACGTATATCCACGTGTCCGAGTTCAGCGCAGTCGCAACTGCAGGTCTCGGAGGCGTCTTTTCGCAGCTTCCACCGCGCATTCCGCCGGGCATTTCATGGGGCGAGCAGTTCAGGCACAGGTCCATTGGCAATACTGTACGGTCCAGTCGTCCGGCGGAATCTTTCCGGGCCGACGTAGAAGCCTTTATTCGCGTGATTCATTTCGTGCAAGCAATTGTGTTGCGGTGTCCCGATTCGGAGATTACGGTTGCGATTTTGGAGGACTTTCAAGGGACATTTTTGGACAATATAGTGCAGAGCACTCTGACAAGTGCCAGCGACTTTGATGGAACCACTGTCTCGACGCTCTTCTATCTGCAGAAAATGTTGGAAACGCTGAAGGAGGAGAGCATGGTTGCCATGGTCATCCAGTTTTTGTTGAGCAGCGATGTGGATGAAGATGTGGAAGATGAAGCGAAAAAGAAAGCTCTGCGCAAATCAATGCATCGAAGGAGTCTCAGGCCTTCATCCATCATGTCGCGAGGGGCGCTTCTGGGGAAAGGTGCCGTTCCAACAGCTGCCAGTTTCGGAGATGCGAAAGAAATGCGCTTGCATGTCCGTGACATTTTGATTTCCAAGTTGGGTTCCTTGTCGGAGGAAGTGGTAATTGCGACGTTGAATCTGTTTCGAGTCATTATTTCGAACCATTCGGATCGCGCGATTCATATGGTTATTGAAAAGATGCCACAGCCTGAAGCTATCAACCGCGCGATTGATGCCCAGAATGGGGTTATTTTAGAGGAGTCTGAGGAGGCCCTCGCTGCTTCAGAGGAGCAGGAGAACTTTGCGGACGAGCTGTCTCCTTCGAGGATGGCATCTACTCCATTGCCCGTCCCCACTGCATCAAAGAGCACTCCCTTTGTGATCAAAATCAGTATTCATACGCATTTATGGATGGTGGCTCGATACTTTGCGCTCGTTCCAGCAGACTCTCCAAACCAGCAAGTCACTGCACAGCCACAGACTAAACTGCAACCCGCATCGTCTTCGGGGCCATTTGATTTATTTTCAATGATGGATTCCCTTGTTGGAAGTAGTTTGGACAATTCGAGTCAAGCGTTTGGATCCCTCGTTGCAAAATCAAATGGTCTTGTTCCCATTGAAACGACGCTTGCGACCTATGTAGCGGCAGCCGAACGCATCATTGATAACCACACTCTCAAGAACCTCAATTCGCGCGCTCAAATTGATTTGGAAGAGTTGCTGTTGCTTGGGGCAGCTGGAAGTTCGAAAGGATATGATGCGGAGCGAAGGAAAAGAAAGAAGGCCAAGACAAATATCGCGTTAAATGCAATGCTGGGTGATGGTGAAGAGATTGGGATTTTGAAACGAGGAAGTCTCGAGCGGAATGCCATGATGGAATTGACCAAGGACACGACGTTGAAAAAATTTATGGACAAGCTGTCTGAATTCTTCAGTCACTCGTATTCAATCAACCTGGTATTGTTTATTTTTTAGATTGCAGTCAACAATCACTGACTTTTTTTTTTGCTTGACCCTTGAATGACACGGTACAGGCCTTGACTGGAGTCCTTTCCCAACTGGCATCAGCGCCAGCACCGCTGTTGTACATGTACATGTTCTCATCCGATTTACTGCTCGGACAGCGCGGCGTAATCGCACCCCTCGTACCCACACAATCGCTATACACAACCATCATTCGATTACGAAAAGAAGTCGAAGAACGGCGAAACGCAATGCCCAATTTCGACGTTGATTTGAGTGTAGCTCGTGAAGAGCTGTTTGGTCTGCGCAGGAAAGCGCCTGAAGCGGTGACTCAGTTTTTTGGCGGGATGGACGAGTTTGATCATGAGTTTTACAAAAATGTGGTGCTGCTTGAAGAGTTTACAAAGGAGATGTTGTCGATTCTTGTTATGCATGGTATGTGTGTGTGTACGTTTTGGGTTGTTTAATTGCGATGCGTTTTGTAGTTGACTTGTCTTCACAGGGAACCGAGACTATGACGAGGTTTCTTACATTGTTTGACACCGCTCTTTCGATGAACTCCTGCAACGTGCCCCTTTTCATTCATTTCACTTATAAAAAAATATGCAACGCCGTTAAATTCAGAAGAGATATGTCCCTTTCGAGAAAGCATAACATGATTGCGTATTTTCGGGCGGAAAATCTAAAATTTGGAAAACTGAGGAGAAGTGATGGATTGGTGCCCATTGCCAAATATGGAAGCGGCAGTTGGAAGACCCGATTGATTTCCTGGTGCGTGACTTGTTGACCATCGAAGCGTGGAAGAGGGGAGTGTTTCCGAAGGGTTTGGACGTTGCGGCTGCGCATTCCACCAAGTCGTACATGATCGTGAGTTCATAAATCCGATTACCTCCTCACATCACAACAACTTCAACAATATTGCACGCAATAACGAAGCCACGTTGGTGAATCTGCTCGAAATTCTGTTTTACAACAAAGAGTCGGCACTGCAAGTGCTGACTTGCTCGTGGACGTTGTCGACTTCTGCCACCACAGAATGACGTGTCTCAACACCTGGTGCGTGTTTGCGCTTGGATCTTCACGCGCTCCACTTGTCAAAACGCTTCATCACCGCAACGCCATCCCCACCGCCTCAGCTCCATCAACTGCCACCAGCAATCCTCCAGTGTCATCACCCCTCCATCCGCTCGGTCAACCGACGACCCTTCAGCCGTGTGAAGACGTCAAAAATAATAAATTCTTGAACAAAATTAATTGCGAAGCGCATGCGAATGATGATTGCACAACTGCTGCTGTGCGTACTTGTTGCTAGCCAGTCTGTCGCAATACCCCGCGGAGTTTCGAAAGAAGGTATCCACTGTGATGCTTGTGCGTGCTGCTTGAGAGTAACTGGGACACGCACTCCAGCTTCTCATCGCTACACGCCCACCAGCGACTCCTCTTTCACATGTCTCGACGGATCTCGAACTATTCCATTCGATGCCGTGAACGGTGAAGCCCCTTTTCCGCCGGAACCTATGAAATCTATCACAAGCTAAAAAACGGTCGAAAAAACTTTGACAGATGATTTCTGTGATTGCGCAGACGGATCCGACGAACCTGGTACAATATTCAACAGCGCGGTACCTGAATGAAAGTACGGGTCCTCTGACACCCTCGATTTTTTTGCTGTTGCAGGAACCAGCGCATGTCCAAACACCAGATTCCACTGTCAAAATGAACACCATGTTGCTGCAGATATTCCCTCATCACGAGTCAATGATGGCGTTTGCGATTACGAATGCTGTGATGGATCTGATGAGTATGATGGGACTGTGGAGTGCATTGATTTCTGTTTCGAAATGGCTGAACAAGAGAACGAGTCCGCGTTTGTGGCACAGAAAGTCACTGAGGAGGTGAGAATTCACCTAAGATAGGCTTTTCTTCTGAATTTCTCTCTCATTTGCCATATTCCAAGGGCCTGACTGTCAAGCGCGAATACTTGGCGAAAAAGAAAGCCGAGGATGCTCAACGGCTTTTTGACATTGCAGCTCTGGAGCCGGAAGTTGCCGAACTGAAAAAGATTATGGATGGATACTGGGGTTCGTGGCATGTTTTTTCTTTGGCATTTGAGCACTTGAGTATTGAAAGTAACCGCTAGCGCAGAGATTACAAACCAGCTTGAAGCAAAAGAACGCGCCATCAAAAGCGAATACGAAAACTCTCCCGAATCAAAGATTGCTCCTGCTGAGTCTGGAGAAGCTGAAACCTCCGATACTCCGGAGGAAGCCATTCCAGATCCGCCAGAAGTCCTTGCAGCAAAGAAAGGTGAAATCCTTATTATTTCCAAACCCCTTTTCCAGTGAACCGATAAACTTTTTTTGTGTCGCTTGTGTCAGCCGCTCAAGACGCTCGCGCCGAGTACAATACTCATTTCAACGCATACAGCGCCAAATACACACAACTCGAAACGATTCAAAACTTATTAAAAATGGATCTCGGATTTGACGGTGGACTTGGAGTTCTTCTTAATCAATGCCTCGAACACCACACTCACGAATACACGTACAAGCTGTGCTTTTTTGACACGGCCGCCCAAAAGGGAAAGGATCAGTTCCTTGAAACAAGTCTTGGGTACTGTGTCGAATGTTGTTTGCAAAATCTGTTGCAAAAACTAAACAACTTCTCCAAATTCCAGAAACTGGAATGGATTCACTGGCAAAGACTTAACTGCATTCTCTGGAAAAAACCTCAAATACACAGAAGGAGAATTCATCAATGGTCTGGGCTGCTGGCAAGGCCCACAGCGTTCCGTGCGTGTGAGCTTCGAATGCGGTGCAAAGAATGAAATTGTATCCTTCTCAGAGCCAAACAAGTGCGAGTACGCGGCACGGGTCACGACGCCGGGACTTTGCGAAAGCGATGAAGATGTGGCGAATCGGGGGAGTCATAAGGCGGCTGCTGAAGCTGTGAAAGAAGTTTCACAGGATGATAGCAAGGAGCATGGACGGGATGCAACGCATGAAAGTGCATCTGGGTTCGAGAATGAGCATGATGAACTTTAGACCCGGTTCAGCAGCTACTGCCAGGCAGAATAAACATGGAAAGAAGCAATGTTTTATTGATTTCCACCAAACGAGATGAGCGAAATGGCAATTCTATCAATGCTTGGAACGCAACAACTTTTTTGCGCGTAGCAGTCGTCGGAACGCTTAATCGCAAGTATTCTTGACGGTATATTCCATACCTTTGCTTTGTGGAGGTTGGTTGCAAATGGGGCATCCATGTCCGAAACTTCGTTGATTTATTTTTGTCTGGCTTGGAATTTCCTTGCAATGGAGGCAGGCTCCGTCACTGCCACTGCTGGGCCAACCACCGCAACTGCACCGGCCGTAATCGCAGAAGCGACAAAGACACTCAGCCGCTCCCTAACGTTTTCAGTTTGTTTTATTCCAATACAGCCCCGAGGGGGATCAGATTTGCTTTGCGACAAGAAAAAACGCGTAAACTAGGAGATATTCAGGAAGAATGAATGGACTAAGAGTTTTCTGAGGTAGACAGGTGGGAACAGCAAAGACAGGTGGGGGATATCCCACGCGAGAGAAGAAAGTCAGGCCAGGTCGTAATCAAAAGAAAAGACCAAAAGATAAGAGAAAAGAAAAGAAAGGAAATCTGAGGTTATCATCAATCTGCTTCAGCTTGACACTCTGCCAGAGCTGATAGTGGAAAGGCACGAATAAAGTTCTTGACTTGCTGCTTTGCTTCCTCTTTGGGGAGTTCACATCGCTTTGCAACTAGATTAACTTGCTCCGCTGAGGCTTTGAGGGGGCGGAGTTCTCCGTCTCTGATCAAATTGTCTGCTGCGGCTTTGAGTGCATCAAGATTTGTATGGGAGATGTCATTTGGGAATAGGAATGGCTTGAGGGATCCTGATTCAAATAGGATAAGGGCTGCTGTGTAGATTTGGTTCTTCAAGTAGCTGTCGACGTTGGATGTAGCCACGTTGCACATGACTGGGACACGTTCACGCAAGGCACGTTCCAGCATGACAGCATGGCGCCTTACGAGGGCCTCCTCCATCTGCTGTTCACTGGGAGAAAGGTGGGGGGGGGGGGGGAGGCCAAACACTCGGTGGTCTGGTACTTGGGCAAGGTTGGATGTTACAAAGATGGATGGAAGACTTGGGTCAAGGGGTGTTGAGAGCTTGGTGATTGCATCATCATAGTCTGAGACCTTGATGAAAATCTCGAGGGTGGACTTGGCTGCACCAATGTAGCTGATCTCACGGATAGTGCGAGGGACTTTGTACTCGTCAGTGAGGATGCTTTGAATGCGCCACAGTGGGTTCTGGACAAAACGTGTCCTGTTCCCAAGTGGGTTCTTGATAATGAAGGACTTGTACTCGACTGGCTCCCGACGAATGGGTGGGTTGGTACAATGTTCTTGTTGCTTCTTGAGATCAGCCAGTAGTTCCAGATTGGAGGCTGCTTGAGCTGCTGCTGTCTGCTCTTGCTTGGCTAGCTTTAGCTTTTCGGCATATGATGGGAACTGATGAACTGGGTTTGGTGTGGACGTCTGCTGAACTGCAGCGGCATATGATGCTGGACCCCACTCCCTAACATTCAAAGTGGATGGTGATGAGGATCTTGCGGCGTTCATGGGTGACAGCTTGAGCAACAACCACACAGCCGATGATCCAGCCAAACACAACCACATCGAACTCGCCGTGTTCATGACCCAAACTCCTTGGATGAAGTACGCCCAATGGCCCAAGGAGATCTCGGCTGCTGTACCCCTCCGTTTTTTGCCAAAGCATTTCTATCCAAAGCGCACGCCCTTTAACAATGACCAATGGAGAGTGGATCCACTCCCCCCCTTTATTCGATGGAAAAATAACGACTTGGACGCTTTAAGAACGCCAGAGGCTCTCGAAAACGAATTTGTACAAATGTATTGGGCAAACGGCGGGGCGCCTGTCGATATGTTGAAGACGAATTAGTCTGGACCCACTCACCGGAGGGAGGCATTGATTTCACTCTTTCAACGCTTGCAGTGCCTGCCACATTCGATATTATTCCATGCGCTGCACCCTTCGAGCCATTTGCGTTGAACCTGTTTGATTATGCGAACTCTCGCATGGACGCAAGCAGTCGAAGATGGAGAAACGTCGCTATTTTATGCGCCAAACTTGTTTCCAGTGGAAGATGGGATTAAGGATACGTGGTTTGACGTGGAGTCCAACACGTTTATCAAACTGGACAAAGATATCCGTAAATCACGGAACGTGACTTCTGGAATTATTGCGGTAATGCGCTATACTGGCTATTTTTGTTGGCCCACTATCTCATTTTCTGCGCTCACTGGGACAAACCTGGTGTCGGGAAAACAATCACAACGCTGGCTCTTCACCATTCGCGTCCGTTTTTGGACCAAGACTTCTTGTACTCCATGCGCAAAGACATGTTCCGTTCAAAAGCTACCCTCATTCTGGTCCCACACAACATTGCAGACCAGTGGGAACAAGAGATCCGCAAATGCCTTGGAGACTCCGTCTCGGTGATCCAAATGAAGGGGAAAGTGAATTACACAAAAAAAAGCTTGAAAGACATTCTCACTTGCGATTTCGTGATTGTGTCGTATCAATTCCTTGTAAGCAAGGCGTATCGAGGCTCAAAAGAAAGTGGCCGGTACTTGTCAAACTATGGCAAAAACGTGGATTTGGAAAACTCTGCCACCGACCGCCAGAAGTTTGTGACCAGCCGCAAAAAGGGAGACTTTGCCTTGACGTGGTGCCATTTTCATCGAATCGTGTGTGGTGAATTCCATGAAGTTCTTGACAAGCAAGACGCGATTAAAGATCATGTGCGGCAGCTGTCTGCCAACTTCTTGTGGGGATTAACGGGAACCACCACCTTTGATTCAATGAAAGTAATTTGTCGATATGCAGACTTCTTGAACCTCGATGCAACCAATAACTGGATTGCGCCCCAGTTAAGGACGTTTCGGTTCATTCAAAACCGCGTCAGACGGAACGAGCCAGACGTGACGTATCCACCGCCCATGTTTGAGACATTCAGTTGCCGTCAGACTCCGATTGAACGCGCGTTTTATCAATCTTGCATTCATTCTGGCGTTGTGAATCTGTTGAAGCTGTGCAACCACTATCAGATTGGGAGAGAAGGAGCCAACCTCGGAGTTCATGCTGCAATGTCGATTGAAAGAGTCACTCAAATGGTCCAAAAGAATCGCGTATCAGAAATGGCGGACTTGAAAAATCAGATTTCACGAATGGAAGACGACGCCGAGGAGCTTCAAATCACATTGAATGACCCGGATACCAAGCGCGTTGCAAACATCAAAACTAAGGAAGCAAAAATCGAGACCATCACAGTCGAAATTGACGAGATGCGCATCCAACTGCCATCGATTCAAGCACAGTTTAATTTTTTCGAAAACTTTATGAATATGCATTTATCCAAAGAAGGACAGAAGATTGAATGCAGCGTGTGTCTGGAGGAAAACGTGCAAGGCGAGATTGGGATTGTGCCGTGCGGACATTCGTTGTGTGGGGAATGTGCTGATGCAATTACGACACAAGGAAAGTGTCCCAATTGCCGCGAAGTGTTCCAGGTCAGGTGGGGGGAGTGATGAGGTGCTTCCACCTCCAACCGTTGAAGAAACTGTCGATGGTGAAGAGGCAGCTGCAGAGGACGGAACTGGAAATCTGGACCCGAACATGGTAATGTTGTTGTCCTGATCCCGCTTTGGCTTAAGTATTCAACTCTTTCGATAGTTTGGATCCAAAATTCGCGAGGTGGTCAAGTACATTAAGGAAGAAAGCCTCAAGTCGGAGGACCATCGATTCATTGTATTTATTCAGTATTCAGACCTTGCAGACCTTGTCCCGTCTGCTTTGAAAACGTATGGACTGTCAACTGCGCGAGTCAAGAATGGCTGGCAGCAACGAGAGAAAGCGTTGCGACTTTTTCGTGCAGGCCTTTCGAAACCTGTCACAGCAGCAGTCGAAAATCCCGGTACTGTTCTGGCCGAAATATCCGAGCCAGTAATTGATCCTTTGGATCTCAAGGGAAAAGGGAAACGCGTTGATGGCGAACAGTCAGAACGGCGACTGAAAGCTGCCAAACGAGTAAAGCTGAACAAACCAGGCCAAGAACCGGTCAAGGTGCTCATACTCTCTGCACGGGATTCAGTCAGTGGATTGAACTTGACGGAAGGTGAGGCAATGCGTGTTTATATTTTCAAAGTTCAACATTTTTATTGGATATTTTAAAAATTGATTGTTATTCGTTTTTGACAGCATCTCACTGCATCATCTTGCATCCGTTCGTGTCTGCGAGGGAAGAAACGCGGTTGCCTCTGAACAGCAAGGGATTGCGCGATTGCTATGAAGAGGTTAAGAAATGACGGTGAAGATTGTACGATTTTATGTGGAAAGAACTGTGGCAAGCCATGCGTGAGCCACGAGTTCAAGCACTGGACGCGGCTCGATGACCGCAATTTTGGGTGCATCATTTTAGAGGCTGCAGTTGTATTCTTCGGGTTCATGACACAACTTTGTGCTTGATGAAAGAAAAAAAACAAAAACACGCAACCTACACGCGACAACTTTTAAAGGAGCCATCGCCACTTTCGAAGCAAGTTTGTCGCCTTGCTTGGCCAAGATTTGCACGAAAAACGATCCTATTGTACTGGTAGCAACTACCAGTCAAACAAAAATCAAAACTCCTCTGACCCCCATTCAACTCCATTATCATAATCAGAAACCCAAGGGCTTTATTGGAGCCACGTTTGTTTGGCACACGGTTCACGAAATTGGGAAGCTTTTTTCGAACTCGGAATACACCTGCTCACTCAGTTCCCACAGATTT
Organism: Chytriomyces cf. hyalinus JEL632; assembly: GCA_025435555.1. Lineage (NCBI taxonomy): Eukaryota > Fungi > Chytridiomycota > Chytridiomycetes > Chytridiales > Chytriomycetaceae > Chytriomyces > Chytriomyces cf. hyalinus JEL632. The sequence continues at coordinate 259,320 of JAIWWG010000042.1, read as the reverse complement.
GCACCCGCATCTCTGCTGGCAACACTGGAATCAACCGGCTCATTTGAAACAAGACCTAACGGAACAATCAGTTGGCCCTTGACTTTGTTTTCAACAATCTCGCTGGATGTGGCAGCATACAGCGGCGCAGTGGCGGCCTCCTCTGGGGAGATAATGTTGAAATGGTTACGCACTGATTTGGGCAAGACTGAAAAGATGGCAGCAGTCGCTCGCATGTGCAGCGAATGGGCAGACAAGTCTTGGAGACATAGACCAGCGTTAAATGCGTTGACATGGATGGTTTCACCGTAGCGAGCATTGAGTTCTTTCGCAAAGATAATAGAATGATCGTTGGCCTGATTTGAAGCAACACAGATGCGTGGGTTTGATGCCTTTTGCAGGACAGGCAGCAGATGCAGAGTGAGCACAAAGCGTGCCATGTGCTGCAAGACAGCGTCTCGGTCCAGTCCCAACACGGACTCGAATGCGGCAAATTGGGCGTTGCTGTATCCAGTCTCATTGGGCGACTGAGAGTGTGATTAGTAATCATTGCATGGATGACTAATTACATGACTCACAACTGACGCATCGCTGAACACGACAACATCCACGCTGCCAATGCGCTCGGCCAGCATGAGTGCAGTGCCACGGATCTGGATCGGGTCCGTTGCTCGGAGCACAAGCACATGAATGTCGGCATTGGGCAACTCCTGCTTGAGCCTAATGACAGCGTCCACGCCCCTCTGCTTCACGCCACAGCCCATAAACACTCGTGCACCACGCTTTCCGAGCATTCGACATACTTCGAGACCGCTGCCATACGATCCTTCGGTGACAAGAACCGTCTTGACAGTGAGATCTGGGATGTTTGATGATGGGTTGAACTTGGAAGCCGTGGGTTTGAGATGACTGTGTCCCAGTTGACGCAGCTTGTAGTATGCAGTGGCGGTGGTTGCGGCAACGATGGCTGCGATTGTTGCTGTTGTTGGTGTGTCCATGGTTTTTTGTTCTTCTTTTGCCGGCCAAACCAGCTGTGCTTTTAAACATGAACAAGAAGTGCTACGTGGCTCCCACCTCGAGAAAGAGAGAGGGAGTTCGTATTGCCACTTTAAAGACGCATAAAATATTTTAACGACAATTCCAATTCCAGTTCCATTTGTTTTGACCAATCATCTCAGCGCATTCAACCATGGCCACCCCCGCCGCCGCCGCCGCCGCCACTGCCGCCACCCCCGCAGGCCCATCTCTACCACCCGCACTCGAAGAATCAGTCAAAAAGACCATCGATCTCTTGTCCCGCATCATCAAAAAGCCACCTCTCAACACAAAACTGCTCTCAAAGCCGCCGTTCCGGTACCTGCACGACATGTTTTCAGAAATCGTGCGCGTGTCGGACGAAATCGGGTTTGCAAAGGGATTGTATGATGAGACGGAGCGGAACGCGGAGAATGTCAAGGTGTGTGTATTTGTGAGGTTGTTTGTTGGATTTCTTTCAACAACTTGGACACTCAGGACAAGGATGCGAAAGTAGCTTACCTGCTCAAGATGATTGATGTGATAGGTGGGTGGATGGGTCGCTCTGAGTCAGCCCAATCTAAACGAGTCAAATCCAGGAATGGTCACCAACGTTGACATTAAGGCAAACCCGCTCAAGATTGTTGCAGGAATGGATCCAGAAGACACCAATTCATTCTTGCAACTCTTGGCCAAAGTTGTTCTCAAGAAGGTTTGGAGCAGCCTTTTAGTTCTTCAAATTCTCACCCCCCCACCGTTTTTTTCACGCGTTTTCCATCTCTATATCAGGCCGACACTTCATTTGCAGTAAAACGCGTGCTATCTGGTGAACATTTCAAAAAAGCGGCTACATCGGCACCGCAACCTTCAGCCTCAGCCCAACAGCCGCAGCAAAACACAGCGCCTAGACCCCAAGGAGACCACGAACAACGGAGACAAGCACCCGCATCAGCGAAACCGCGGTATGATTTTTTTTTTTTTTTTTTTTTTTTTTTGGCTCTTCGTGCTCAGTCCCGATTCACTCACACACGCCAAACAGTGAAGCAGCGAAAGTCGAGACAAAAGAAAAACCATCGCGCTCATCAGACAATGTGCAGGAAATGGAAGAAGAGAAGCAACGCGAACACCGCGAACACCGTGAAAAGGAAAAGGAAAAGGAAAAGGAAAAAGAAAAAGAAAAAGAAAAAGAACGCGAAAAAGAAGGCGACAAGGAAAACAGACACCGTGATTTGACTGTTCGTGATCGCGAAGGTTTTTTCAATCTGTTTGTTTTTGATTCAAAAAAAATGAATCACTCTTTAAAACACTCAACATTTTAGGCAGCAGAGGTGTTTCCAGAGAACGCGCCAGCTCAGACTCCGAGGGAGAAGACTCGGACAAGAAAGTCTCGCTGGTCCCGGCACCGGCAGTCAAACGCAGGGAAAGACCCACTACAGCCAGAGCACCACCTCCCAGATTGAAGGGTTCAGATTTCGCGGCTGTGGAGGAGGCGGCAGTGTAAAAAATGCTGATTTAGTCAATTCCTTTTTGAAAGCTGAACACATTTACCAAAAAAAAAAAAAGGTCTCCAACTCTCATTCAAGAAGGTGGCCGCGCTGAAGAATCGGACGATGAGAATTATGTAATTATCGGGAATGACCCGGAAGATGGTGGCGATAAGGACCGTGGAAGCAGTGATAGCGAGCGAACCGACGACGAAAACCATGGTGTGTGAGTCAAGTGTGCGATGCATTCATTTCAATAACACATGTTTTATACCAATAAGGCGGATTGGTACGAAAGATTCTCGATGCAAAGGGAAAACCGAGGAACAAGGAAGACGACAACGCAAAAGAAAAAGGAGACCCATCCGAAAAACCAAAAGAAAAATCAGTCGCCAAAAAAGAGGTATCTTTCAATGCTCCAATAATCACCAGCTTGATCAATTTCCACTTGAACAGATTGAAGGACTCCGCGAATCCATCCAAACACTGTGTCGCAGCACAAACCCACTCGCAAAGACCATGGACTACATGCAAGAAGACGTGGATGGCATGAACAAGGAGCTGGAAATGTGGAGAAAGGAGTCCAAGAAGTACAGTGCGGAATTGGAAGAAGCGTCGCGGGATTCATACGACGCGTTGATGCCGCTGGATCTCAAGTTGAAGCAGATTGAGGAGAACATTGAGGATATGATGGATAAGATTGGGAATCAGAAAGCTGGCATTATTCAGGTGTGTTTTTCCTTTTGAAGATTCCTTTTCAGTAACTTGAACTTCGCAGAACGAGGTTGCTCTTCAAAGACTTTTGAAAATGATAACGCATCCAGTCAAATAAAAACGCGTCATATTTCTGGGCAAATCAAATTAACACTGCGAAGAATCTGAAGCGCGAATGGTTCAGAAAAGACGTGTTCATATTCTTGTGTGGATGAATTTAAGGTTGTTTTTTCATTTGGTCTTTCAAGTATTCAAACAGGGAAACCTCGTTGATTATCTTGAGGGGGCCAATTCGAAGAATCTTCAGACTGTTTATGCGGTACTTCTTGTATCTTCCAACTGTGTGCCCAGTTTTATGCACATCGTCCACGTTGTTCTGCGCCATTGTCAAGAAGGCCTTCCCAAAGGTTTAAGGCGTGACGAAACAGAAGACTTCCGCCCCTGCGCAGGCGTGGCCAACAAGCATCGGATTCGAGAAGCGAGGGCCGGTAAATACGTTGTTGAAGGAGCGGCAGACCCGCCGATACTTTGCGATCTTGAGTGAGTCGAGCTGCAGAAAGATATGCTCCAGGACTTCGATGGGTATGTCGTGCATGGCTGGTTTTATTTTACGTTGAGCGGTTTCGCAAGATCAGCGCGTTTTGCAGTCGCGATGTAAATCTGCAAGGCTCCCTCTCATCTGAGCAATCTTTGCAACCAAAATGTAAAGCGTGAACAATTTTTGCGCTCATTGCAGTGCCCCAATGGCTGCCGACCCGAAACACATATTCCGACCATTGGCTAACAACGGCAAGTTCAGTCTGTTTCAGTTGGTCAATCTTTCTGAGGTGCCTCTACAAATACCCGCAACTGTTTATTTGCGATTGCGCCAGTGCCGAAAAGCTAAATCCGTGAATCAAGTTCGCTTGAACCAAACGTTTTCAACAGTTCTTCACCTATGCAAACCGACTTAAGATTCGTTTTCCTTTTCCCTAATAAACGGCCCGGCATGCTTTCCGGCGACCAGGATCGAAACCAGACCCTCTTCAAATCGGTTCCCGCGTAGATCCAGCAGCTCCAACTGACGAAAATCGAAATAATTTTTGTGAACAACCCCGCTCAACTGATTATTGCTTAAATCCAGCGTCTTGATTCGTGACCCGCGTCCGCACCATAACATGGGCAAGTTACCGTGGAAGGAATTGTTGCTTAGATTCAAGCTTTCGATGGATTTCCCGTGCATTATGGTTGCCAGAATAGGGCCTGACAACTCGTTGTGGCTGAAATTCAAACTTTTCAGATTCCTCAGGTCTTGCGTGTCCGTTGGCAGGGGACCAGAGAACTGATTGTGATCCAGGTGCAGCGTTTCAATTGAACACCACTTTCCAAATTTCGGAAGCGGACCCGACAGTTGATTATGACTCAGTTTCAGCGTTTTCAAACGCGGCGGCATAAAGCTTGTGGGAAAGGGGGCAGTCAAGCACGGCACGGGGCCAGTCAAATGATTGTGGCTGAGGTCCAGTGCGACTAAATGGATCAAAGGTCGCATACCTTGGTGCAACTGACCCACAAGGTTGTTGTTGTTCAAATGAAGCGTGACAATACCACGTTGCATGAAAACGCCCGGAGGAATCTCGCCAGTGAGCTGGTTGTGACTGAGATCCAAAGTGTACAGATACCTTAGCCTTCCAAACGAATCTGGAATTTCATCACTTAAGTGGTTGTGACTGAGGTCCAAAACACCAAGAGAAGCCAAAAGTCCAATTTCCGTCGGCAAACGACCACTCAGTCTGTTGTGTTGCAGCGAAAGATGACGGAGATTTGCAAGCAAAATGATTGAATCCGGAATCGTGCCAGAGATTTCATTGCTGCCAAGATTCAGGGTCCACAAACATGACAACTCTGCGATTTCAGTTGGTAACGGACCAGTAAGATTGTTTTCATGCAGATAAAGGTACCGGAGGCTTGTCAGTGATGTGATGTAGTTTGGAAGTATCCCAGAGAGCTGGTTATCCGAAAGATCCAGATTTGACAGAAGCAGCGAAGCATGGCCCTCTTTGACTGGATTCGACGCGACATTGAGTGACTTGACATCGATCGATGCTGATGGAAACAGAGAGTTATTCCAGGATCACAGTCATCAAATATGGCGTCCATACCGACGACTTCGACGCTCGCGTCGCAAGTTGGAGGACTTTTGGAGAGAATCAGGTTGCTTCCGAAATTTGCGCTCCGAAGCAATGGCAGTTGGAAAATCGATTCAGGTATAGGACTTGAAAATTTATTCAATTGGCACGTCAGCGTCGTCAGTTGCATGCATCGACCAATAGATTTCGGTATTGGCCCGTCCAGATGGTTTCTGTCCAATGACAAAGTTTGCAGCTTGGTCATCCCTCCAAACATATCTGGCAACTGGCCCGAAAGCTTGTTCCTCTGCAGATTCAACTTGACCAAATTCACCAAGTCCACCAAACTTTCAGGAATGCAGCCAGTCAAGCTGGCATTGGACATGTCCAGCACCTCCAAGTTGATCAAGTTCCCGAAACTGCTGGGTATCGTGCCGTCAAGAAGTGTGTCACTCAAATCCAGTTTCTTTAAATGAACTAGGTTTCCCAATTCCGACGGGAGAGGGCCGGTCACGTAATTGCCTTTCAAGTCCACATTATTCGAAACTTTCGACATATTGCCGAGAGCGCGCGGAAGCGGGCCAGACAAGATGTGGCCTTTCAAGAATTCCAACAGGGAAACCTCATTGATGGTCTTGAGAGGGTTGATTGGAAGAACCTTCACACTATTGACTGGATACTTGATGAAGTTTCGAGCTCTATACTCAGTAGTATATGCATTGTCCAAGTTGTTTTGCGCTTTCGTCAAGAAAGCTTCCCCAAACGTTTCAGGCGTGACGAAACAGAAGACTTCCACTCCTCCGTTGGTGTGTCCAACATGAGCGAGGCCAATCAGGTTCGAGAAGTGATGCGCTGCCAACGCATTGTTGAAGAAGTGGCTGACTCGACGATACTTTGCCATCTTGAACGGATCGAGCTGCAGAAAGATCTGCACCAGCACTTCGAAGGGGAGGTCGTTCATGCCTTTGGTATATATTTTAGTTTATGTAAATAATTTCAAAATGTTGGGTTGCTTCACAAGTCGCACTGATCGCGTATGTGCCAAACACGAACTCCGACCATTGAACAACCACAGCCAGTTTGTCAGGCAGTTTCACGTGCCAGTCATTCTGAGTTGTTAAACAAATGATGCTGGTGTTTATTTACTGTGCCACCGCGCCGAAAAGTTTCATCCAGACATCTTCCAAGTCTGCCGTGTTGAAACATTAGAAATTTTTTTATTGAGATATGCCAGCACCATCCAGCCGCCGAGATTCAATTTCCTTCACCCAACGAAACGGCACAGCCTGCTTGTCCGCCGACTGCGTTCGAAAACGTTCCGGCAAATCCCCTGCAAAATGACCTCCACTCAAATCCAGCAGCTCCAACTTGCTACAACTAGCAAGAACCGCGGGAATAAACCCATTGAACTGGTTGTTGCTCAGATCGAGCATCTTGAGTCGTTGCATGGATTTGAACTCCGTAGGAAGGGTACCGTCGAAACTGTTGTTGCCCAGACCCATGCTTTCGATGGATTTCAAGCAGAAACTGGACGGAGGGAGGTGGAAGGATAACTGATCGTGGCTGAAATTCATAGTTTTGAGATAGAACAGGTTTCGCACATCCGTTGACAGGTGACCAGAGAATTGATTGTCATCCAGGCGCAGGGTTTCAATATAAATCCATTCTCCAAATTTCGGTAGTGTACCTGACAGTTGATTGTGATTCAATTTCAGCGTGTTCAAACCCCGCAGCAAAATACTTTCAGGCACTGTACCAGTCAACTGATTGTGGCTGAGGTCCAATGCATTCAACTTGGTCAAAGCTCCATTGTCCGGATGCAACGGGCCAACAAGGCTGTTGTTGTTTAATTCGAGTGTGCGGATATTAGATAGCATGCAAATTCTTGGTGGAATTTCGCCGGTATTTGACCGCTAAGCTTGTTGCATTGCAGCAACAGATGACGGAGAGTTGCGAGCGACATGATTGAATTGGGAATTCTGCCAACGAACGAGTTCTGGCTGAGATCCAGCTCGTCCAGCTCTGTCCACGCGACAAAACCGTTTATGGAATCAGGAAGCACCCCAGAGAATTGGTTTCTGCCAAGTGACAGGACGCGCAAGTTTTTTAACCCTCCCATTTCAGTTGGAAAGGGACCACTGAGATTATTCTCATTCAAACGAAGGTGGGTGAGGTTTGTAAACGATGCGATGTAGTTTGGAAATCTCCCAGTGAGCTTGTTATGAGAAAGATGCCGCTCTGACATGCGCAAAGAAGGCCTGACTTCTTCGAGTGGATTCAACGCGGCATTCAGTGACGTGGTATTCAGAGTGTTGGCGGGATACTGCGTGAATACTGCAGCTTCATATGAACATACTCCGGATTTCAATGAATTGTCCACATGTTCTTGCACGTCTGTCAAGAAAGCCACCCCAGAACTTGCTGGCGTAACGAAACAGAAAACATCCCGTTTTATCCTCGTCAAGTCGCTGTGGGTGTGTCCAATGTGAACAAGGCCAATCAGGTTCGAGAATTGACGGCGTGTCAATTTGGTGTTAAGGAGCGGCAGACTCGCCGATACTTTTGCGATCTTGAACGGGTCGAGCTGCAGAAAGACTTGAATCAGGACTTCGTTGGGCAGGTCGTTCATGCCTTGGTATATTTTACAGATATAAAATATACATCACAATGAAGGGCGCAGGTCACTTTGCGTGTTGCGCCAATAAAACTTTTTGAACTCCACATGAGTTGTTCGCTGCAAACCGGCCAACGCCTTTTTCAACAACCAATCTTCCACCGAGTTTTATTCTTCAAGTAGGTCATCCTTTATTCTTTTGCCTTTTTTTCACGTTGATTGCTCGTGCGATGTTTTCTTGGATATCTTTACAAAAGTTCCACAAATGTTCACATGTTCCACAGAAGAGAAGTTCGTTCTAGAGCCAATCAAGGAAGCATACTCGTATGACTTTACGGGTTGAGGATGTTGAAGACTGCCAAACCAAATGGAGCAGCTTTGAAACTATCGCGGGTTAGGAAGATACGCAGCACACCCACTCGCACCTGGACATGCTTTACCCAACTAAAATGTGATGCAATTCTGGTACCACAGATGATGTTTCTGGAAAGACACCAACAATGGCTTTTTTGTTTCCTGCTGCTGAATCGTCATCCTCGCTAACCAAGCGCATAAACTTCGTGCACGAACGGATCATCTGAGTTAGCTGCTCCATTGAATGACCAGTCAAGAGGTTATCGTCAGTTGCAAAGCGGAAACTACCGCCGCTGTACATGCCAATTATTATTTTATTCCCAGTTCCCAAAGGAAGTGAGTGACACAGGCATTCCAAGCGGCTTCTTTGTTTGGTCATTTGTCAATTTCTTCTGTAAATACTCTCAGAGTAACCGCGACTCATGACTTCAACAACTTTTCCATCCTCTTCCACCAACTCGGTCAGATTTTTCAGCCCTTGCTGAGAAGTTCCAAGCGCCTTAACACGCGGGTACAAATCGTGTCAGGTCGTACGATAATGAAGAAACAAAAAACTCACCTCAGCAACATGTCCAATTTGATCCTCAGTAAAATCAATTCCCTGTGACCCATCTCCACTCACATACGCACCACCTCCTCCAACGGACGCAATTGAATCGATACGTCGCGCGTCTTTGAGCATCCGCAGAGACGCTTCGAGCTCCTGCACCCGTCCACGAAAGTGAGCAGGTTTTTTGAGTTGCATGCTCATGGCTTCCAAACGTCCGCGCAGAGACTCTTCTTCGCCGCGAATTGGGTATCCCTTATTTCTGAGGACTTCGACCGTTTTCATGATCTGTGATTTGTGTGTGTGTGTGGGTGTGTGTGCGAGGGGGGAGGGGGGAGGGGGGTGGGGGGGGGGGGGGGGGGGGGGGGGGGGTTGACGTGTCAAAGGAATATCGCAAGTTCCCCTTCATCCAATCTACTCAACGGATAAAACTCGCTGAGAAAGCTCCACATGTCTGCGCCGGTATTCGTCCAGCTTGATTGTTGTTTCGAGGTAGTGTTTTCGCTCAATCGCGTTCAATCGCTCTGCGAGTTGCTACAAAGGACCATCATATGAACGCGAATAAGCTTCGATACTGGTGCGAAAAACGGCACATAAAATCAAGTGCATCATACCTCCAGTTTCGCTTTATGCTGATCACTCATGCCATCTTGCTCAGCAATGCGCATTTTCAAGTGTTCGAATCCAACCGCAAGAACTGGAACCATGCTGGAGCGTGAATGGTTAGAAAAGGAAGATCACGTTTGTACATCCGATCAAGGGGATGTCAGTTGAATGCAGTACCAGGTTGGATCAGGGTTATCCTGCACAGCCTGATTATACAGCGTCGGATCATGGTTCGGTCCACATCCATACCTGTGGACTTCATTAGGATGCACCATGTTGTAGAAATAGTGCTGGCAAAAAAGGAAAGCATTGAGTTAGCGCAAAACTAACGAATAAAAACAGAAACCAAACCCGAAACTGGCATGTGGGACTGTTTGGATCCCAAAACGCCTGAATTTCCCGAATCTTATCCAAGACAGTCACGACTCGCTGTTGCTGCTGTTGTTGTTGCTGTTGCTGTTGTTGCTGCTGCGTGTTCATTCCACCAAAGCCCATGCTTGCGTTGTTGTTGATAGTTTGCGCGTTGTTTGTCGACTGGCCGAACCCGCTAAACAGCGAAGAGGAAGCATTCGCTTGCGGTGTTTGCGCACCAAAGAGACTGGATTGCTGCTGTGGTTGCGTCTGTTGTCCGAAGAACGAGGACCCTGTTTGTTGGTTGGACGTGAGCAAAGCGCATGCATGGATTCGATAAGTCCAGTTCACCTGTCGCTGCCGGCTGTCCAAACATGAGAGCTTGATTTTAACTGTGATGTTTTATTTATATCCATAAATTAATATTTATTTATTGAAAAATGGACTTCACTTCGAGCGTGCGTATTTTTGGCTTCATCCACTCTCTTCAAACGCCACAAATTTCTCTCACATCATTCTTATTTTTGGAAAACCTTACTTGCCATTTAAGCGCGTCGCTCTCTTACAATAAACTCCAGTCTCTCCATAACTCCTTCTTAACTCTCCTGCCTTTGCAGTCCCAAATCAAGTCCTAAATAGTCAAGAATAGTTGTGACCTATTCTCCACATTTACTGTTACGTAATCGACTGGATTACGTTGACGTACTTCAAAGAATGCGCAGCAAAAAGTTCTCAACAACAAAATTTCCCACGTTTCAGAAACCCGCTCGTTATTTTGAACCAATTCCAACACACCAAAATTCTCTTCCTTCTAAAATCTCCAAACCATTTTCCAATTGTTTCACTTTGTGATCAGTTACCAGAAACTCCTATTTAAGCCTGCCCCTTTTCTCCAATAAAGAGCAGTCTCTCCACAACTCATTTACTACTCTCTATCTCTCTCCTGCACGAAAGCAGTCCAAGTCCAGCCTCTGAATAGTCAAGAAGCCAGTTCCAGCAGTCCAACTATTCTCTATTATTTACCCAACGGGCAAATGGCCGAGTGGTCTAAGGCGCCAGGTTTAGGCCCTGGTATCTCCGGATGCGTGGGTTCAAACCCCACTTTGCTCATCTTTTTTCTGAACATGATGCCCAAGTCAAAAACACATGTAGGCAAGCGCTTTGTGTTAAGCTCATGGGATTTTATATCCGAACCCAACAAGATGACGCTGTTCAAAATGAATGTCAAATGGGCCCAGAAAGCTCAAGCATGCGCAGTATGATGATACGTCTGTCTTATGCCATGAAAACTTGCAAACAATACGCGCTTTAATTCGTCCCAAAATCGTCTTGGCGTGTTTGGTATCTCTAAAGACCCTTGACTTCATAGCAATGGCTTCTTACACGCCCTGAGCGCATTCCAGTTTTAATTCGGTACCTTTTACCATTTTTGAAACCCTGTTGTCGCGGAACAAACGCCAAGTTTGTCGTGACAGTTGCGTGTTACCCTGAACAACCATGCATTCTCCAGGTAGGCACAATGCAACGTCCCAGAGATTCATTGGTGTCCCTGACACGCTATAGATTCCATGCCGACAAGTCCCAACCCAACTGCCGACATCATCGCCCCCAAAATCACCATATATGCAAGGTGTTGCGTGCGATATGCCTATTTACTCCTGGCTGTTCGAAGCATGGACTCGTTTGCCGTGGTGAAGCAACGTAAAAACTGCGCATGATCGCAATCCGACTGCGCATGCTGCAGAAATTCACCGAAAAAAAGGGTATAAAAGCAGGGGAGTGTACTTCAGTTAAAAAGCACATTCATCTCAAGCCTATATTGGCTAAGATCAAGTGTAGTATCTGTTCTATTTAGTGTGATAACTAAATCCATTATCACAATTATTTTTGGACCACTGTTCTCGGTCATCTGTGCTTGCACAGACCCTGGGAAACGCGTGTCGCTGGTCTTTCACTGCCACCAGCTGACGCCGAGCATCCTGTTCTATTTTTATAAACCAAATGATGAAAGCCCAACTCCTCCCATTCCAATGTCTCTGATTCTGCGAACTCTGACATCCTCTGCCTGCCCTTCTAATACTGTATGATTCTGTCACCAAGCGGTCGATGGAAATACTATCGGCATTTTCTGAGATGATGCACAGCAAGCGAGTGAAGTAAGAAACTTCACTAGCATGAGAGAACGCTTTCACAAATAAACAATATTCATCCGCTTGACGCTTCATCTCGAAGTTATTTTAACACCGCTGTACAGAAAGACAAGCAGACAGACACATCATCAGGATCTGCAGGGCAGAGAGAGTTGGAGAGTGTTTTACCATCACCTCAAAGGGAGACTTTGGTGGAGGGTGTTTGGGAACGGGTTGCAAAAATTGACCAGAGAACAGCTGAAGGAGGAAAAGTATGTGAACAGAGTGGGATTCGAACCCACGCCTATTACTAGACCACAACTTGAGTGTGGCGCCTTAGACCAACTCGGCCATCTGTCCATATGATTACAGAAATATTTGTGCAAATACCATCAAAGCAGTTAAACAGTTGACATGCAGGACGTTGCGTCTCCGCGACATGCAAAGGATTTATTTCAAAGAAACTCCTCATCATCTTCATCGCTGATTTCCCATTGCAAACCCGATGCGAATGACCCATTTTCATGTGCGGCAGTTGATATATCTTTCTGGTTCGGGACAGCGGCCTTCCCACTCCCAGCAACAACAACAAGTTTCATGACAGGTTTCTCAGCTGCGTTGGGCCCCAGCCGGCTTTTGTTTTTGCCGCTAAGCGTGGCGCGAGAGAGGCTTGAATCCGCAGTTGTTGGTTTGCGAATGTCGTCAGAAACAGTGGGCAGCATTCCGTCTCGTTTCAAGCTCGGATATTTAGCGCCCAATTTTTTGAACACTTCTTTTTTGGCGGAAACGACGCGGTCCCTCTTTTGCAAGGCTACCTTCTTTTCGCGCAACTGAGCCTCGGAGACACGTTGAATTCGCAGTCGCAGCAAGTCTTCTCGAACTGCTTGATCCCGTTCCAGCGCTTTATTTTCCTGTTCAATCAAGTCCTTTTTCTTGAGCAAAGCTTGCGTGTTTGTGATGCAAAAGCGGAGCTCGCCCTCCAAACGCGTGTTTTCAAGTTCGAGCGCGGCTGTATGCTCGGCTAAATACTTTGTTGCCTTTTCGTGCGCCGCGTTTTCCATTTGCTGGATCTTTAAATCGGCGTCTCGCTGCAATTTGATGCGCGTTTCGAGGAGCGATCGTTCAAGTGCGGAAACACGGTCGTTGTGGGCACGGTCTGCGTCTTGCATGTCTTGTTTGATTTTGACGATTTCGGCTTCGTGTTTCGAACGTTTGGAAATGATGTCTGACAGTGACATCATCTCTTGTTGTTTTGATTCCAGTTTTAACTCGAGCTCAATGATGTATTTCTTGAGTTCTGTTGGATATTTCTGTTAGGTTACCATGACGTGTAAGTGTGTGGTCGACAGTACCTTCAAGTTTGACGTTATTGTATGCTTCGCGCTCTCGTCGTTTCTGCGCAAATAGCTCCATATCTTTCCTTTTGCCTCCTTGTAGAAAATCAATGGTTGCTTGCTTTTCTTCCTTCTTTGAAATAAGGTATTTGATATAATCGGTCTGAACGGAAAAGAGAAGACGAAAAATGGGTTATTTTATGTATTTGATGGGCCATTATGCTGAATTACCGTGTCTTTTTCGCATGACTCGATTTCGTCGCGGTACCATTCGTTTTCATTCTTGCTGTCAAGAATCCAACAACCGCATGAGACCAGTTTTTCAAACGGTGGAGTTTAGCACAATAAAATAATAACTTACTATCGTGTGCATTTTTCTTTGTAGGTGGCAAGATCCTTGTCCAGTGCCGCCAGTCTTTTTCGGAACAAGTTGTCAGTGAGAGTTGAAAACAAGAGCCATTCCGTTCAACAAAACATGCCCAAACTCACCTCTGTTTGAGAACCACCTCATCCAGCTCCTCCAACTTGATTTCCGAGGTTGCTGGATTCGCGGATGCTTTTGGCGCTGTACCCAGCAACTGCTTCACTAGCACGTGTCCAGCCAGTCCCGCCCCATGCAGTTTCTTCTTCTTGGGTTTACTTGTGGAGGCGGGAGTAGTCGTTCTCGCTTCAGCGAGTTTTGCCGCGACAGCTTCGTCGTAGTTTTCGTCCTTTTCTGGTGGGTCTGGGATTGGAATTGGGGCAAAGAGGCCCTTTGGAGTTGCTGTGACTGCTGGAGGATCGGGTTTGATTGGCGAAACGACTTTTTTCGCAGCCGGCGCTGCTTTCGTTGCCTTCTTTGACTTTGTGACCATCCTTGCAGATCCGTGTTATATTTTGAAGGAAATTAAATTAATTATCAACTGAAGAACGAATAATTTATTTACTGTGATAACCACTTGCTGCTTATGCTTGAGCAAAACAGGACCTCTCCATCAGAGCAAGTCCCCAAGCGAGTGTCCCTACCCGATATGAACTGCGAATGTTGAAGGCGCCTTTATCCTCCTCCCTTTCCTTTCAAGCCAACTTCCCACTCTTGCCCTCCTCACAACTATCAACAAGGTTCAAAGCTTGGTTCAATCTATGTTTCATATCGACTTCCAAGAATGATTTGACTCGGTCTACGCGTTTGATGGTTTCAGTGTCCAGCGTTTCCGTCTCTCGCAACAACAAAAAATTGCTCTCATTTTCGTACTGTTTTCTGGATTTCGATAAGCTAATGTAGTTAGCTTGGTATTGTAGCAGCGCTGGCAGCATGTGCCAAAATGTAAAATCGGGCCACATAATCTTCAGGAAATGGATCTGACATGACTTTGAAGCCTGTTTCAAAGAAGTGCGTGAGTGCTCCGGCGAGAAATTCGATTAAGACAGCGATGGAATGTACCTGCCACATCATGAAATCACTGAGTCGAACCTCCCCACTCGTTCGCACCAAGATGTCTAATGGGCCCGACACTCCGCCCGTCCAAAACACGGCTTCTAAAACTTCTTCGCTTATGTCATCTTCATTCAAAACGCCGTCTTCAACAGCTGCGACGAGCCTTTGGATTGCATCGGTAATTTCCTCGCGCGACGTGTAAGGCATGCATACGTTCAAGGTTGCGTTCGTGTTGTTTTGCGTCATTTTTGTAGCAAGCGCGGCTGCGTTTTGAACACTCCGAGGAAGGAGATGAAGCTTTCCGTAAACTCGCACTGCAATGTTGTGTCTTTCGATCAACTCACTGCGAAAAGAAAAAGAAATGGAATGGTTATTCTCGGACACTCGCTACAGTCGCAAGGATCCATCTTTCACTTAAACGCCATGACAAACCTGTGCGCTGCGAATTTTTTGAATTTATCTGTACAGAGCTGCATGATGGGGTCGACTTCGCGCTCCTTGTTTCTACTAAAGTTTTCTGTGCTGAAAGCAAACACAGTGACTGTCTTGACACCAAGTTTGAGGCACCAATCGAGGGTCTGGTTTTGTTGAGTGATGTGTGGAAATCAGACAACAAGGCAATGACTTGACAAGCTTCGAAAGTAAAACTGCAGGCATACCTGCTCCAGAGTATCGGCACCCTCGGCGTGGCCCTTGCTGACATCCAGTCCGAATCGGCGTGCGTATCGTCGGTTTCCGTCCATCACGAATGCCACGTGGGATGGGATGGGTCCAATTCTGAGTCGCGCAAAACAGTTCAGGCCGTAAGCATACATACCAGATGAGGGACATGCAGACAGCAAGGATATGTCCAAATCGACCTGCTCACCTGATGACGGCTACCATCAATCTCGTCAATGCATCGATGATCCACGCCCAGACAGCAAACATAAGCTTCACCATTGGCCTCAGCGGATGTATCCTTTGCAGCGCTGCCTCTGCCGGCCTCTCTGCCTTGGCCGGACTTTGAACCGACACGGCTTTCATAGCTTGGGATATATTTATGTAAATATTTAGTTAAAATCGGTTGTGAAGCAAATGCCCTCAGCTGCCCACACATTCACAAGCAGCAACCGCGCGACCCAGATTACTGACGTTGCATGCGGTTCAGGGCATCTTGGAATTCCACATGGACTCGTGGCCATGGCCGCGCACAATGCAGTCGGTGTGTACGAGCCACACGGCCAAGGGGCCAAGTCATGTGTGCGCACCCTTAAGGTGAGTTATTGATTGGGAGTCATAGGCTAAGCCATAATTTCGTACTTACCTCGCTTGTTCAGGCGCACACCGACTCGGTCGTTGCTGTGGCGTTTATTCGGCGACAGATGACTAATCAGGATGCCACGCAAGAAGAGGCAGCGATTGTATCTGCGTCTGCTGACAAGACGCTGCGGGTGTGGAAGCCGATGTCGACAAAGGTGTCGACGGATGCGGCAAAAAAGAAGGAATCGACAAACAGCGAGTGGATTTGCTCTGCCGTGCTCGAGGGCCACACTGCTCCTGTCAATGCTCTTGCTGTCATGAAAGGAAGACGCATGCCTTCTCTCGGCGGAAAGGATCTCATTGTCAGTGCAGCTACAGATGGAACCGCACGGATTTGGGAGCGCAGAGAGTTGGATGCAGAAAATGACGAAGGTATTTATCCTCCACTAACGCGATCTCAAAGAATACTCACCAATGTGGAATCAACTCAGTGACGTGCGTGCAGGTTATTAAAACTGGTCCGAGGTATGCGCTTGCGGCGGCTCTTGGAGTGTTGCCGAACACAGATATCCCGATTCTCTTCCTTGGAGGCTGCGATAACATGATCTCAGTCTATATTCGCTCCGGTTCACAATTTACGAAAATGCTTTCGCTGCAAGGACACACAGATTGGATTCGAAACCTGGATGTGGCCACATTTACTGCTGGGAAAAACGCATTAGATATTCCCGGTTTACTTGACGGCGATTTAATGATTGCAAGTGCTTCGCAGGATAAGTATGTTCGGCTGTGGAAAGTGAGTGAAGGTGGGCTTGCAGCAGCTGCTGAATCTGCGGTTGTGGATCGGCTCGGAGGGCTGGTTAGCGCGAAAGATGAAACCAAAGCGGATGCAGATATCAGCGAGTTTAATGATGCCATCAAAATGTTGGAGGCTCTTGTCGGCGATGAAGGGTGAAAGATTTCTGCAATTTCTTTCGAAAACCATGTGAGGTGAATCATCTTTCGCTGACGCGAAATTCCGATAAACAGAGAGGGTGGCCGACAGCTGAGTACAAAGGCGCACATCATCGAAGTTGTAGTCGACAACATGTTGGTCAAATCCTTTTCCGAATTTTTATCAAGTCTCACTCTCGGTTCAAATTCAGCAAAAGGAAATATACGGTCATGTTCGATGCGCTTCTAATTGGACATGAAGATTGGGTGCACAGCATTGCATGGGCACCTCCTATCATCAAAGACGGCAGTTCGTATCTTTCTAGTTATTTCTTTCATCTGTGGAACTGACAGCAAGTGTCAACATTCGTTGTGACTAGTGTACCATCAAAAACTGGAAATTGTCTCTGCCTCTGCTGACAAGTGCGTGACTGTTTGGCGACCAGACTCGGGCCATGTTTGGTCCCCGGATGTGAGCATTTCGAAAATGAAATCGTGTACCATTGCTTCGAACTTACATCGTATCAATTATATTTATTTTTCAAAGGTGCGGTTGGGTGAAGTCGGAGGACAAAACTCGTTTGGTTTTTATGGGGCGCGTTTCGGTCCCAACAGCGACTGGATTCTCGCACATGGGTACCACGGAGCCGTTCAATTTTGGGGACGCCGTGTGACAGGTTCTTCCTCTCTTTTTTTTCACGAAGTGTAAAGTCGACCTGAGTCATTGAAAAACCAGAATCTGGAGAAACGTGGAAACCTATCCCCGGTCTTTCAGGGCACTACGCGTCTGTCGAAGGTATCGCATGGAATGAAACAGGTGATTTCCTGATTTCGTCCAGTCTCGATCAAACTTCGCGGTTATGGGGTGAATGGAGGCAGCCGGGCAAAACTCAGGTTTCATGGCATGAAATTGCGCGCCCTCAAATTCATGGGTATGACTTGCATTGCTTGGCGATGGTGCACAAGTATGGATTTGTCAGTGGTGCTGATGAGAAGGTTTGGTGTTCTTTTTTTTCTCACTTCTGTGGGCTTCACAAGGTCGCTTAGGTTGAATGCATTTCATTTACATATCGCAGGTTATTCGCGTGTTTGAGGCATCCAAAACGTTTTTGGAGTCGTTGCAAAATATTTCTGGAATTGTGGAATCGCAAGAAGTTTATGTGGGTCTATTGTGTTTGACATGTGAAGTCTGGAAGTTATCTCACAATTTTTTTTTCAACTAGAAAGAGCGCCCGATTGGGGCAAGTGTGCCCGCACTGGGTCTCTCAAACAAAGCCATTTTACCAGGTGAAAGCAGGCAGAAATCTGAAGACTGAAAAGTACTGGGTATTTAACAAACCATGTGTAGGCGCTGCCATTGATACGAACGCGCAGCTTATCTTTGAACCGATGGCACCTGATGTCGTGCAAGGCCCTCCATTGGAGCAGTATCTGATTCAGCACACATTGTGGCCAGAAGTGAACAAGCTGTGAGTCAACTGCTGAGCAAAGAAGCAAAGCCAGTGCTGAAATAAGCTTGATTATAATGCAGTTATGGCCACGGATATGAACTTATTAGCATTGCAGCAAGTCATGATGGGAAGTTCGTCGCGTCTTCATCAAAGGTGATTCAAGTTTTCGAATTGTAGCTTGTTACGAACTCAAGCCAAAACAATATTCAGGCCGCCGTTCGTGATCACGCTGTGATCCGTGTGTGGTCCACGTCAAATTGGAAGGAATCCCAAATTCCGCTGTCTTCGCATTCATCGACCGTGACTGCGATTCAGTTCTCGCATAACGATAAGTACATTTTGAGTTGTGGACGTGACCGAATGTGGTCCCTATTCGAAGCGGCCGAAGGTTTGTTGAGGTCACTTGTCATCAGTGAACAAATATTGACTGTCGGGTTTTTGTCAGATGGTACTTTCAAGTTGACTGTGACCAATGCGGCACATGCTCGTATTATCTGGGGATGCTCTTGGAGTCATGATGACAAGTATTTTGGAACTGCGTCCCGAGACAAGACTGTTTGTCTCACATTTTTGCTCGTCCGTAGTATCAATGTGCCAACGTGCAAAACTTTGCTTTGGAAACAGGTTAAAATCTGGAATCGCGAACTAGCAACCACCAACGCAGACGCCGCACTGACCATCAAAATGGAATCCAGTATCACAAGCATCGCATTTTCCCCACGATTTCATCAACAGAACAACGGAACCAACGTCTACCTTGTCGCTGTGGGTCACGAAGACGGCAGCATCCAGATTGTGTCAGTCCGAGAAGCAGAAACAGGTCTCATTTCAACGGTCGCTGAAGTGGGTGACATATTTTACTTGCCAGTGGAGGACTGTCCGGGGGCGGCGGTTAAGAAACTTGCGTGGCGGCCAAGGGATGGGGAATGGGTTTTGGCGAGTGCGAGTGAGGATCATTCTGTGAGAATTTACTCGTTTTGAGTTTTGGGGTGTTGGACTTTTTGCTTGCCTCCTCTCTCAATGTCTGTGGCGACAAATAAAGCTCGTGATTATTTTAACCTTTGATGGATTCTGTTTCGATTGCAAGGTGGCTTAAAGCAGGACTTTAATGCCAAACAGTTTCAGCATCGTTATAGGTGCAGAATTGAGCAACAAAAGGGCACACGAAAATAACAGGGCCACCATTCCAAGAAATCGAGATCAGACTTGCGCGAGTCACATTTCAACGCCTGGGAGGTGGTGGAGGTGGCGGCCTCTTCACTGATCCGCCATTACTATTCCCTCCCGAATGCGAAGACACAGAACCCGACCGCGACCCTGAGTTCGAAACTACATCCCCATTCGGCCAGCTTCGAATGGGCGGCAAATCAACACGAAACCGCCAGCGACCATCCATCTCATATCCATCATTCGAATTCGAACTCGAAAAGCCAGAAGACCCTGGCTTTGCAGGCGTTGGGGGTGGCCGGGGAGGGGCTGCAGGCGCTGAGTAGGAGGTTGTTGGAACAGATGGACGCGGGGGAGGTGCCGGCTGCTGTGCAAATGATGGACGAGAAGGGGGTTGTGGTGGGCCGGACGATGTGAAACCGGACGATGCAGTTGATGGTCTCGGTGGTGGCAGCGGAGTTGGGATTGGACGATCGTTTTGCTGGTTGGCGCCGACGGATGGCCGTTTCGGCGGAGCTGGTGGAGGTGCGGCAGCGCTGGATGGAACAGGGTTTCGAGGTGGCGCTGGAGGTGGAATATTCGCGCGTGAAGGTGGCGGTGGAGCCGCATTGGAAGATGACTGGGGAGGCTTAAATGGAAGGGATGGAGATGGACGGGTATCCGAACCTGTTTGCGAGAAATGAAGCCCCTCAGAATTGCGATCCCTTGATACTGCGGTTACTCTCACCTGGGTTGGACCCCGCAGATTTAAGTTTGGGCATTCCGCCAGCAAAGAGTCCCCCAAGTTGCGGTGCACCACCAGACGACCCTGACCCGCTTGACACCGAAGCACCAGGTGGCCGCGGGACTGGTATAGACCCTCCACCGCCGCCGCCCTTCGGAGCTTGAAGGAGAGAGAGTTAGTGGCCCAATCCATATTGTTTCTCTCTCTCTTACTCACCTTCGATAATGGCTGCACTCCGGTCATTTGTCACTGCTTTCTTGAGCTTGGCGCCTTTCTGGATTGACTTTAGCAGTGCGTTCGGTGCAGCTGCGGGAGCAGGGCCCGCAGAAGCAGATGGCGGTGGAGGCGGGGGCGGCGCGGGCATTTATTCAACAATATTTTACGCCTTCGTCAACCATGTTCAAATTCTAACCGTGCTCGCCATGGTCTCATAAATATTATTTACTCGTTAATTTATTTTTGGTGTTTTGGTATGGAGTCATCATATGACGTACATTCAGGCTCCCATTAAGCTCTAGTAAAAGTAAAAGGGGAAAAACCGGGAAACAAACAGCCAGAACTGAAATAAAAACAACCGACCCAAGACAGAAGACGGCGCCTTGAGAAGCGTGAAATCCTGTGCATGCTGGGAGAAGACGAGGCAATGGTCGCGACTCGATGCAATCGGGCGCCTATTTCGTCTGGTCTGATTCTGACAACCCGTGCTGCTCCTCATACTTTCCTGTGTCTGCCTGTGTGGCAGTCAACTTCATCTCTTCAAACGGCTCCAGCTGCTTTAAATCGCCAGAACTTTGCAGTGTGATTAAATCACCCGCTGAATCGTTTTGATGCTTTATCTCCTGCCCTATTCGCTCCTTGACAATATTCTCTTCCAAAGCTTTAGCCGGTGGGAGATTCGCAACTACATCCTCCTCGATGTTTGATTCATGATTGGGTGAAGAGAGTTGTGGACGTGGCGGGAGTGTGTGCATTGGCAGTCGCGGTCCACGCTGATGATACTGCCAGGAATCCTCCCAGTTAGCAGGCGTCGCCCAGGACGATCTTCGCTTGACTTCTCTGTTGCCGTTCCCCTGAGATTGCTGAAACTGATTATTTCGTTGGTACTGTTGTTGTTGTTGTTGTTGTTGTTGTTGTTGTTGTTGTTGTTGTTGTTGTTGTTGTTGTTGTTGTTGTTGTTGTTGTTGTTGTTGTTGTTGTTGTTGTTGTTGTTGTTGTTGTTGTTGTTGTTGTTGTTGTTGTTGTTGCTGCTGCTGTTGTTGTTGTTTGTCCAGAGTCGCGTGAAAGGAATGCATGCGATACGGCCTTGTCCCATTCGTTGGTGTGGTCGCTTTACCATCTTTTGTGTCCGGACGGTACACGGAAGATGGTCCGGATGTGGGCCACATTCCAGACCCAGGATGCATATGTTGCGGCGACATGTATCCCGGTGGCCAGAACGCATATGCCTGGTACATTGGCTGACCCATTGGGGGCATGGCTGGGGTAGTTGGCGACGTGGCCGCGGAGAAGCCATCTTCATCGCCACTTGATCGAGACTTTATGTTAAACTGGGGCGCCGATGCTTGTGCGGGTATACTTGGGTAGAAAGGAACGAGCTGCACATAGCCAGGCACCATCCCATTTGAGACGGTGGGCCACCAGTAGTGAGATGGCGCCATTTGCAGCGAATGCTGCTGCTGCTTTTGTTGTTGCTGTTGTTGCTGGGGCAAATTTCGCGAAATCTTACTTGGCACCTTCGCGTTTTTGACATCTTTGTCTCGCGTTTCTTCAAAACTTTTTGAACTTGAAACTAACGTCTCTTCTTGTTTGGAAGCCTCAACGACCTCGACAGTATCGCTGAGAGTTGAAGATTCATCGGCACTGCCACTCGAACTTGTTTCACCGTTCACAACGCCCGGTGCAGCTACTGCTGGAATTGTCGATGCGTTGACACTCACTGTATTCATGGTGCATGTTTCGACTTCCAATGACGTCCCGTCTTCATCGTCACTGATCTGAGTCGCTTTCTGGTCAGTTGGAGATGGAGTTGCAGCTGCCAATGGAAGCGGCTGAAACGAGTAGTATCCAAGCGCAGGAGGCCCCACGAACTGAGGATATTGCCCTGAGGGTGAACGCATGCCCTGTTGTGGCATTGCTCCTCTCTCCTGCGTCCCAGTGGCGCCATCCGGTACCATACCACCTGACGTCATTACTGGGGAAACGACTGGGGCAGATGAATATCCCATCATTGGCAGAGTCATTGGTAGCATCACCCCGGGCATCATCACTCCCAATCCTCCTGAAACTGGTGCAGAGGCAGTCGGTGATGTCACTGGCTGAGCATTACCATTATTCCATCGGCCGGTCGTTGCAGAAGATGTGTCCAAAGCCGCACCAGAGTAGCGACCACGCCCTGCTCCGCCGTTAACCCAGCTTCCATTGTTTCCGTACTTGGCATCTCCATTTGCAAACTTTTGCCGCCCATTGCTGCCACCACCACCACTTCGCTGCTGCGCATAGGACTGATTCTGTCGCTGCATCGGCTGGCGAGGTGACTCTGACCAAGAACTCGATCCCCAATGCCCATTAGTCACAACACCCTCTGTCTGATCGACAACAAAAACCTCGCATGCAGTTGCAAATCTCAACATCCCCTCCTGACATCCTTCGCCATCACATAGAATCTCTGCAGCCCTTCGAAATTCCCCCCGCAAACCAAGTACTGCGATTTCATCTGCACTGTTGGCCAGATTCCTTTCAGTCGTGAACGGTTCTTCAACGCAGAGGTATCGACAGAGGCGACTAATGTCTGTATCCCACATTTTGCTTCGCTTTGTGAGAATGGCTCCGTGACGCAGACTCAGGACTGAGCGCATGTATTGGAATTCATAGCCAAAGAAGTGGAAAAAGGAGACAACGAGATGGGCCAAGGAGGACTTGTTGCGTGCGCATAACAGCTTTAACGGCTCCGTATTTTGTTCGAAAGAACAGTCCACACCTTCAATGATTGTTTTCACAGGGGTTGGGGACAGGGTTTGGGGTGTTATTGAGCCTTGTGGGTTTTCAGTGGTTGGTGATGATGCAGATGAAGCGGGTGTCGAGCTCGGAAGACTGGCTGCAAGCTTTTCAAGATAGATTTGTTGCAATGATGGAAGAACCGGTGGAAATCGAGTTTGAAGAAAGTTGATAGCCTGAAAACGATGTTAAAAATGGCGCCCTTGACAAGTCCCACTGTCGTTGCTCACCATAATCACCCAACAGTAGCTACTAAGAGTTCCCCCTTTGGCAGCTAACCAAGCAGAAAAAACCAAACGAATTTAATTTCGAAGCTGTGAAATTTAACTCCTGCACAATCATACCGTCATTGAGAGCCCTCTGTTTCGCCCAGTGTTTGATCATTGTCACAAACGGCCGAACGCGCGAATCCAGATCCACATATGCTTTCATGAGTTCGGTGTTTCGAAGCGCCAGAATATTGTTCACATTTATGTCACATGATACCTCGCTGCATTTTGAACTGGGTCAGATAGCCGCTTCGAAGTCGAAAGCAAATGAACTCAACTATTCGGGATCGTAGAATTTACAAATCGGTACTTTGGCTTTGCTGACAGTGAAAACTTTGACCATTCCATCTGAGAAAGAAAACGGATGAGATGTCGCAAAATGGAGTCGAGATTCAAATGGACACGTACGTTTCTTGAAGAAATTGGCCAGCACAAACATGTTCGAAATTCCCCGTTTGTGATCTTTCCATGGTGTCGTTAAACATAAATCAACATCACTTGACTGAGAACCAAGGCCATTGACTGTCGATCTACAATGACCCCACAATCGGGAAAAATTAGCGGCATAACATGCACTGAGGCGGCGACATCTTTTACCCAAATGGATGCACTTGGATATCCTTGTCTGGCCATTCCAGGTTCACCAAACGCTGAATTTTTGCAATGAACTCCTCCCTTTTGCGGACATCAACCTCGCTGGGTATCAAAGTCTGAAAATAAAGAAAGCCGCTCAGTCCCAAATGACACGTCATCTTGACATCAACGATGGTATCACCTCATAGATCTCATACATTTCCGTATTCAAGCCAGCCTCAACATTTTCTGTCAGTTGCACGGCAGAGCCACATTTATCTTCCAAATGAACTTCCAGATCCAGCCCGGCAACAAATTCATATCGAAATCGCAACTGTCCAGTCGGCTTGAACTTCAAGCTCACATCTTTTGCATGGACAATTTTTATCGGCTGCTGACCCTGCCGGTCGGAATTATTATTCCCAGGACGAGAAGCACCTCCTTTATATCCGCTATTATTGGGGCGATTCTTCTCCTTCTCCGTTGACAAATTCGCATTTCGCCGGGAATCTTCATTTGAGTTGAACCGTTGCGCATGAGTCCGTGATTTGCTGTTACTTCGGTTAAGTTGTTGGTATTCGTTCGATTGGACAAGAGACGGGGGTAACGAGTTTTGCCGCAAGTACTTGTTGTTATTTGAGTGTTTGCTGTTTGCTGTGGATGAGGTTGTTGAAGAAGCGCCGGGGCTTGAACATCGTGGTGGTGTGTTTTGCATCGAATTGCGTTGCGATTCGAGGACTCCAAAGGTCGAATGCACGTCCAGTACACTGTTGATGACATTTTTGTCGTTATTGAGTTCATCAATTTTGGCATTAGCAGTTGAATTCGCCAGTGCCGTGAAGGTGGAAGAGGAAGAAGCAAACATCGGGGCAGAGTTTGCCCTTGTTGGAGGGTTGAGTTTGGTTTGATGATTGGCGACGGGTTGAGACTGTATCAAATTGGCCTGGAGGATACCCGAATATGATATTGGCGCAACTGGGGTGGGCGCAGCTGCTACGAATGAACCGGTATCATTGGCCCTCAGCTGTGAGGGAGGTTGTCGATTTGAAAAGGAGACAGACGAGTTGATCTGAGCAACAGAAGGGTGGACAGTTTTCGATTCGTTCTTTAGATTGGATCGTGGTTTCGACAAAGCTCTACTTTCTGATGAGGATTGCGCAGTTGAATTTGCGATGCTGCTGGAGCTGCTGCTGCTGCTGCTCGTTGACCGTTTGTGCATTTTCTGCCGCCTTCGATGCGTCTGCGACCTCGTCCGGCCAGAATGGATACTTGAAGAACTGAGATGGCGTTGAGAGAAAGTGTTGAGATAGAAGGCATGGGTTGAGCACAAATGTGACGCTGCGAGAAAGAAAGAAGAAACCTTTTGACGGACTGTGTGTCGTCACACAAAACTTCGGCAGCAGCGTCAGCACCAGAATCGGACGAAAGAACAGGGTCGATATCAGTGTCGGAAGGGTCCAGGAGGAGGGCCATTGGACCAGCAGTGACTTGCTTGGCATGAACGTTGTTGAGACTGAGGGCCACGGCTGCTGAGTAGGAGAGGACCGGGGGAGAAGCCCGTGGCGGATTCGATGAAGTCGAAGGACCAGGCGAATCACACTCAACGGGTGTTTCTTGTTCCGATTCAAGTTGGGTCTCTGTCTCCGTGGGTTCATCGCCGAGAGCATCATGGTAGATATCGTCATCCACGTCGTTGCCCGCATCGTCAGAGCCTCTCGCTTCCTTGTTGGTATCCATGTTCGAAACGCCCCTTTTTTCTTCACTTGTCTTCTGTTCCTGATTGGTCCTCGTGTTTTTAGTCGCCGATTACTTTGTTTTATTTAAGTATATGACTCATCATGCAAGTTATATTCTGGCGTTTCGCAACGTTCAAGATTCAGACAACATTGCGCCAGTGCATCACCCAGACATGTCCATCTGGTTCCCTCGCGCCTTCTTGCTGCTAATGCTCTCGCTCCTGTCCGCGGATCCACCATTGTTACTATTACTGCTCATGGATGCTGGTTCGTCCTCTTTCAAATGGTTTGGATTTCGCCCGGCCATCGAACGCAGCGATTCAGTCCCAAATTCTGATTTCGAAATCGGGGCTTGCGCGCCGTCTTCATCATCAGATTCGTCTTCATAGTCTGAATACATGAGGCATTCAATGAATTCTCCGACGCTCGACAGCCACGTTACCATCATCATCGTCACCATCACTGCTAGCATCTAGATTCCCATCGTCATTATCGGCGTCCTCACCGCTTTCTTCGTCTTGAATCTGTTTACGCGCAGCAGCAAGCTTGAGCTTCATGTCGTAATGCTGACTCCGCATCCTTTCAAACTTTTCATGCTTTTCCCGCTCTGCTCCAAACAACAACAAGTCAATAAACGCTCAAAACCAAAAAAAAAAAAAAAAAAAAAAAAAAAAGAAAGCATTTCCGCACCTTCTGCCGTCATCTCTTTCATCCCAGAGTCACCTTCATCATCATCCCAATCTCCGCTTGCACCACCACCAGAGATGCTTCCTGTAAAATGAGGACCGCCTGTTGACCTGGTTCCACTTGTATCGCTCGTCAGCATAGAGGAACTTGCGCTTCCACCAGCAGACATCTTTTGTTGCGCATCCTTGACGTCATCTAATGCACTGCTGAGTTCCATAGGCGGAATCGCACCTTTAAAAAAAACACAACCCGTTTTTGTAAGATCGCGGCAAGAAAAACAGTTGCCCCTCTATCAGTCGAGTCAGTCAATCACCTGAATGTCCGACAATTTCGTCCGTTAATGCATTGTAGTGGATATACGGTGTCTTTGGCTCGTCAATTTTCATGGTGCTGTTTTTTTGCGCCTCCGTCATCATCAGGTTGTCCTCTGCGTTACCCCATAGTTACCGCAATAAGAAATCACACGAAGAGAATGGAGCGGCGGCAATTGCAAAAAAAAACGGCTTACCATCCCACTTGAGTCTGGTTTGTGTGAAAAAAAATTAGAGGGGTGCGGGTCAGTTTCTTGAGAAAACAAGGTTTCCAGTCGGGATTTATACTTGTTGGCGGACGAATCGGCGGCATAGTCCGAGAGACTGTGAGAGTAGCCTTTCAGGATGCCTCGCACAGGTTGTTTTTTTGAGGCGCTTATGCCATCTGCATTCATTTTGGCTGTGTTTAATGAAAATGGCAGTGTCACTCGAGAATCTTTGACTTTCACAGACAGCGCAGATCAAAAAGAACCTCGATGAAAGTATTCATTCCCGGTCAAAAGAAACAGACAGGCAGCTTGCGCAAGCAAAAAAAAATACTTGTCTTCGGACAAAAGATGAACAGAGTGGGATTCGAACCCACGCCTATTACTAGACCACAACTTGAGTGTGGCGCCTTAGACCAGCTCGGCCATCTGTCCACGTGAACAGTGTACTTAAAGAAAACTATTATTTCACGACGCCAGACCCTCATGCAAAACAATAGATGATTGACTGAGGGATTACACGGTGTAAAACTCGGAGATGCGGGCCTTATCCTGGGAGCTGGCTGCAGCCGTCGACTAAAAGGGGCACTACCGTGTGATTCGGCTCACTGCCCGGCATCCATCCCTCTTAATTTTTTTGTTTGCCTCTGTCACTGTTTTGGACATTGCGTTTGGTGTTGACATACACTTATATTCATTTCCATATATATTCACTGTGGTTGACTCCAAAATTCTGTTTCCTCAGTTGTTACTCGTGTGTGTGTGTGACTGATTTGATTCCAAACCACAATGTTTGGTCTCAAACCCATGACATTATCGACAGAACTTTCACGGTGAGATGGCCAATCAGATGTGTCATGATATCTTGTGAACAAGCTTCATTCGTATTTATATTTGTTATCTAAGATGTCATGCTGTCATAAGTTTGAACCACATTTCTTGAGCACGGTGGCAGTAACATAGAGAGTAACATAGAGTTCTTGTATTCTTATTGTTCTGATACAGAATTGGTCAAGGGCTGCGGAGTGGCTCTTGATCAATGAGGAAGGTTTTTCAGGTTTGTAGAGAGGAAGAGGAGATTATGGATTAACTGGTCTTAATTCAGCTAAAGACGTGAGCTTAAATAGGAATAGAGACAAGAGATCAACGTTGCTTGGTTGTTATGTCAATCTTGAATATTCCGAGATTTGCAATAAAATAGAATTAAGGCCCCGTTTGGCAATAAAAGTATGATTTGGACGATTTTTTGCAAATTACGAAGTGCTGCGGCAAAACAGTATCTGCAAATACTGCACCGGTGAAACTTGCAAGTGGCTTGATCTCAGCTTAACTTTCAAGTAAGGTGAAATTTTCTCGCAGCCTCATCGAGCGGCTATGTTTTTGGGAACAACTACCGATGCCGCTTCCATGGAGTATCTGTGCCAGCTCTGGGAAGCTGAAATTTCCCCTAGTGTTTGACTTTTCCCATTGCGCTGGACTTTGATATTTTAATCCCCCGCTCTCCGCTGCTAGACAGCAATTTTTTGCGTCCCTGTTT
This sequence comes from Chytriomyces cf. hyalinus JEL632, assembly GCA_025435555.1. NCBI lineage: Eukaryota > Fungi > Chytridiomycota > Chytridiomycetes > Chytridiales > Chytriomycetaceae > Chytriomyces > Chytriomyces cf. hyalinus JEL632. Next base: position 230,842 of record JAIWWG010000042.1, on the reverse strand, counting down.
CACTGCTACTTTTGCGCCCTGTTATTTGTCGTGCGAGACTGACAATAAACTGACTCTTCAAAAAAAAAAAAAAAAAAAAAAAAAAAAACAACTCGTAAACGTCAGATACAGGAAAAAGCCGTATTTGGATTTTGGCAGTATTTGGGGTCAAGTCATGATCTATTTCAACTTGAAAAACGCCTGTATTTGCAAATACTGATTTGGACGCAAAATAGAATTTGGAGTCTTCAAATCAGTATTTGGCCAAGTCGGTATTTGCAAATACTGTTTTGTTCAGATCCTGATTTGGAGCAGTATCTGGTGTACGGCAAAAATGGAAAATTTTCGTTGCCAAACGGGGCTTAAGATTTGCAATGGGTTATTCATACCCAGTTGGCAATTCTGTCACGATTTTAGGACAACACAAAGGCGCATGTTATAGTTGCCCAAATCAATTCCAAGCACAAGAGCTCCGTCATTTGTTTTCACTTGCCATTGAATCCATATCCTGTCGAGCATGAGGCGCTCTGTGTATCCTGGCAAAATCAGAGGGAGTCATAATCTGGCGCCACCCATTTGCTGTCAGAACCTCACCTGCACATGCCGGCAAAATCGTAAGATCGCGGAACACAGTATTTTTTTTATCTTGACGACGGTGACTTGTCGTTTTGTTTAACATGAGGTATTTATTTTTTCACTTTACTCTTCAATCCACAGAACATCAGAAAAGGAACAGCAGACTATCTACAGTAGGAGAATATCCATTGCCGGCATCACTTCAAAAAAGTTTGAGAAAGAAAAAGGCAGTCCTCGGGAATGAGAAGGAGCACTTCATCTTGTACGGTCTTTCTCTCTGTGAGAGTTTTCCAGCGATCTTTTGAGGAATTTATCGCAACTCAAATCGTCACATGTTTCGGTTCTATCAACGATGGAGGCAATCGAGCCATTTTATGAACTAGTGCACATTAACTGCAAACTTCAAGAAAATCATCATATAAATCTACGTGTTCTTTGACAAATATCTTTGTCTGTACGTGCGCTTATGATGGGAGAGAATAATCAAGAAAAGATCGAATGCAACGCGTTTCAGCTGGACAGCCATAACAATGAAAAGAGAAATGAGCAATGAGCAGAGTGGGATTCGAACCCACGCCTATTACTAGATCACGGCCTTAACGTGACGCCTTAGACCAACTCGGCCATCTGCCCACATGACGTTGGCAAAAAACAATAATCATTATGTAAAGCTTCATGATCTCTCTTGCGAAATGAAGTGTTTACACTCCTTCGAAGGTGCTATTCTGAGGTAGCTGTGACAAACAGAGATACTTTATGGCTGGTACGATGAGAGGGCAGTGAATATCGGGTCGCGTTCTGAATGTGCAAAAAATGTTTTCAAAATCTCACATGCACTGCTCATCATTACGAGGCGGCTTCGCCACACCCTCCCGACGGTGTCTCTCATCATGGCCCTTCTCGCAAACATTGCAAGTGACACCGGATCGAACCTCTAAGCTTGTCCCTGATCGTGTGAATGAATCTGGCGGCAACGTCGGAAGACACTCGGATGCCAAGATTACTCTTGCTGAGAATGGGCCGCTCTTCAACAAGCTGCGCAACCAGTTTGAATCAAAGGTAAGTGAGCCAGATAATTGCATATCTGTCTGACCTAGCAGTAAATAACTCTCCCGCACACCGACGCAGCTTCTGCACAAGGGTGATGCGGACATTGCCTGGTCAGACTACTCCCGGCTGCTCGACTCAATGCTGGACAAAGTCAGCGTATCGATCGTGTCGCATCATTTCCTGTTCAAGTCCATCTGCTCCACACCAACAACGCAATCCACGGACCTTGAATCCAAAACGCATCTTCTCAACAAAATCGTTCTCCAGCTGGGCAGAGACGCTCGAATGGACGAATATGTGCGCCTTGCGTCGCTGTATGAACGGCAAAACAATCTTGCAGGCATCCGAGCGCTCGTGAACAGGGTTCGGTCATCAGCAGCACTGCCTGGAAGCGCCATCTCTGCAACGACGCCGCATATTTCCATTTATAACAGCCTCATCAAAGTTTCTCTCGCGCATGGTGACTCAGCAGCTGCACTCGCCGTTTTTGAAACACTGCAATTGCCCGATTCCAAAAAAGAGGCATCACCTAACACGAAAACATACAACTTGATTCTTCGTCACTATCTGGACACGCATGCGTTTGGGCCCATGATGTCTCTGTTCCAACATATGATACAATCCCACGTCCCCAAAAACAGTCTCACATTCGATTTACAAATGCTTGCATTGTACCGGCAATCTAAATGGCAGCAAGTGATAACCGCATACGGCGAAATGGCTTCCTTGCATCTGAAACCCAGTATCAACAGTTACAAAACAGCTCTGCGTGCCGCTGAAAAATCAGAAGACTTCGAATCGCTTGTTTTGGTGCATCGCGAGTTTCTGGATGCCGCACCCGCAGAACCGGGCGTCTCGCAGCAGTGGGATCGTGCGAATGTGACGCATCGTGTGCTGGCTCAAATCTCACGCGATGCGAAGTACATGGACACTGTGGTGGCTCTGTTCCAAGAAATGAAACAGCAGCATGTAGCCACAGCGTACACCTACCAACTTGTTGCAACAGCGTATTGCCGGTTCAGTTCATCAAGCAGCATTTACTTGATAGCAGCAGTGGGCTTGGTTGATGAAATGGTTGCGAAGGGAATGGTGCCCACGTTGACCATGTATACAGCTGTGGCATACACCGTCTCAAAGCAGTGTCTCGATACTTCTAGCCAAATGGATGCATCTCACGTTCAAAATCTTGAGCGCATTTATGTTGGATTGCGGGACACTTGCAAAACAAGTCCTGCGTGGGCGTTAATGGAAATGGTTGCAACTGTGTTGATTCGTGCGGGAGAGTACAGTGCCGCCGGGGATGTTTTAAAAGACGCGATAGCAATGGATGCATTGCGTGTGTGGGGGTTGCTTGCTACGTTTACTGGTGCAGTTGTGAATTCAAAGGCATCCATAAGCGATGCTGGGCTGCTTGTGCGTCTTGCTGTTGAATCAGTGGCAGCGCATGCATCTGAGGGGAATGATTTAGTTGGCCGTATCAATCAAACTGAGGCCGATGCGTGTTTTGCGGCGCTGATTTCAGCATCTGGGACTGGAGAGGAGGCTGATGCCGTGTTTCAAGATTTCCAAAGGTTTTCTGAAATTGTTCAGACATTGAATGGCAAGAGTGCGCGAGAAAGTGCTGTTACGGATGGCATGCTGCTTCGCTGTAGTAGCAGTGCGGATCGAACGTTTGCATTCCTGGACAGTTTAGATAGTTCAATATGGAAGGTTTCAGTTCGTGGCCTGATTTCCGTTTGTGCCAAAATGCGGAGTCGGGAACTTGAACGATTTGTTGACAAGTTGAAGAAGGCGGGTTGGAAGCATCGACGCGTGTTAGTGATTGTCAAGACCATTGCGGACTCTATTGATGGGGTGGAGACACATGTTCCAGGCGTGCGTGATGCGAGCTGGAGTGATAGTGGCGTGACCGAAGAAGAGGTGCACAGAATGCACGACTTTGCAATTGGCGCGGGCAGGGGAGTCGTACTGAATTGAATACATCCGTTGTAAATTTCTCGTGTAAATAAATCATGGAGGTGGAAGATGAGCAAGAGCTTGTTCCAAAGACACCGTCTGCGGACGAGCGAGGCGGGTACGTAAATTGTTGAGACATATAGAACGGGTTCATTTACTCCATCACAGAAACGGATTCTTTTCGCAACTCCCCGCTTTGTGAGCAACTTAATCGGCGCCAACATGGCCATGCTCTTTGGCTGCTCGCCCAACTCTGACCCGCACGCTACGCCATCTGTGCAAGCAAAACGTGTCCCCATCGAGAGAAGCAACTCAAACACTCATTCTCGCGCACCAGCAGAAACTGCATCCATATCCGTATCTATACCCTCATCAGCAGACGTTTCAGTAGAGGCGGATGCAGCGGCGGATGTTTCAATGGACGGCATTTCTGTTGAGGATGCTCGGTCTCCCCACAGTGACAAAGTCTTTCTCCGCCAACGCCCTTCCTCACCACAACTTGCACGCGCGATTCACATTCCTTCGAAAGCATCGACAAAATCCAAAAGCGTGAGCTTCAGACCCGTGTCGTTTAATTCAACTCAATCGGACGCAGAGGCGGTTTACAATTTCGACCACGTGTTTCAAGAGACTGCAGACAATGAAGAAGGTGCTTCTTTTTTTCATTGATTTGAGGGTATCGCACACTCATCGATTTTGGCATTTTTTCAGTGTTTCGGACAACAACTTTACCGCTGCTTGTTCACCTGTTTGACGAACCCACTCCAACGGACGAACTGATTCTCGCGTATGGACCCAGCGGCTCCGCGAAAACACACACTCTTTCAGCAATTCTCAACAAATCCATTGCATTCCTCGTAAATCGAGTGATTTCGCTCAGCGACTGTGTGAATAAAATGGTCAAAAACCAGAAATCTCAAAGCGCGTTTGAGCGAGAAAAGAAAAGAGTCAAACTGGAGGTAAATTTTGCTTTATTCACACGTCTTCGAAATATATACAAGGATCTGAAATCTGGCGATCTACAAAAGAAAATCCCATACAACAGCTGCCAACTCACCAAATCCCTGCAACCCCTTTTCCGAACAGGTCTCGTGACATTTCTCTTCCATATCGACCCCACAAACGAAGACCAAACAAAAGCCACCAAACATGCCAGCTCGTCACGTTCCAACCGTTCAGCCCGAACCTGAAACGAAAACGTGGCGGCGACGCGTTCAGATCCGATGCGCGAAGCAGTGGAGACGCTGATTTTTCAGCCGCGCAAGTTGCAGTGGAACAGCATCGCATGCGCGTGAGGGCGACACGCGCAGAACGCGAACGGGACACGCTTACGCTCAAGAATCACGAACTTGAAGCGGTTCTTTCCGAAATCGAGGCGCAGATGCGCGGGCTTGTTGAAAATGAGGTGATGTGTTTTGGCGATTTCATAAGCATTTTGTTTATTGATTCGAATTTTGCTTTTGCAGGGTCGGCGGATGAAGGAAGAGTGTGTGCGCTTTGTTGGGGGCGGGGATGCCAGCTTGCGCGAGGCCAGAGCCAGAATCGAGAGGGATTGCTTGGAAAAGATGGAACGACGATTCAAGGTTGCCAAAGGGCTTTTGGAGATGGCTGATGAGGTATTGTTAATCTTTGATTTTGCATGGGATATTTCTTGGCTCATGACATTATCGATCAGCTAAAGGAGGAGCTTGGGTTGAAGGAAATCGAACTCGAACAGAAGGATAATGAACTTGCACAACTTTGGAAATGTACGATGCGAGGGAAGTGGACGTTTTGTCCTTAGAGGACCGGATTCAAGCCATGACCGAAAAACAGCTGCAAGATCAGCAACTGGTCAGCTTTAATTTTTGACCATTAGATCACATTCGCTCATCATCCACCTCTCGTTCAAGGTTAAGCAATTGCAGGCGACTCGAGAATTGACCATCTCAGAAACAGTTACCACTGACACTGAAACCCAAGTCGAAATTCAGCAAGAGTCTGAACATGAACCAGGCGGAGAAAGTATTGTAATCAACATCTGCGATGCCGTTGGTCACAAAACTGGGGTCTCAGTCGAAACTCAAACGAACCCTGCAGCTGCAGTCTGTGAAAAGTCCTCGACCGCAAAAATCGGCTTTTTGAAACTTTACGAAGATTGTGAAACTCAAACCGATGGTTGCTTCGACTCGAGCCAGGGTTCATCGAATCCCAGTGATCAACCGTTGCCAGACTCGCAAACCACATTGACCAGCACTAAATCGTTCGACAAGTATCAAAATGAAGAAATCGAGGATGCACAAGACATTGAGCTAGTACCTCGCAGATGTCGGCGCATTTCTCGGACCTCATTGATCCCTGCAAGCGATAAATCAACAGAATCTGGTAAAGATTTGAAACGAAGGAGGAGGAGCAGGAGAAGTAGCCAATCTTCACCGCCTGTCTCTGCATCACGAAGACCTTCAAAACGCGCGTTTGGATTTGGCGTGCATGAACACAACGGAAACTCGGACAATGAGGACACCGACGGTTCCATATTGCATGACGAATCCAAAAAGTTGGATCACCCGAAAACAAAAACTTCCACCACTGAAGGTCTGAAACTGTCATTCTCTGTAAAGACAATTCAAAACCCTGCCCCCGTTTTAATCCCAGTGGGTGCAAGTCGTCGCACGCGTGCTTTGATTGGAGCACTGCAGGCGGGAAGCCGGAAGCCTTTAGATGCGGTTGTGGGCGATGATGGAGTGAGCGCAAGTGTATCGCTTTCAGCGTCAATTCACAAAATTTCCGTTGGAGTGTCGGGAGGAGTTGGTGGATCTAATGGAAGCGTATTGCAACCTGTAAGCAAACAAGGCGCGCGTGGATCTGCAAGTGTCGGAGTTGGAAAATGGGGTGATCTTTTGCGGCGTTGTAGCAGCGGTGTTGATAGGGAGAGTGAGACGGTTAGTGACGAAACTCCAGAAATCCACATTGACGAATTGAAAGTGGATGAACCTGTGGAGGAAGAAAGGCATAAGAAAACGCGCAAGTTGCGCACTGAAAAAGCGATGATGCCTGAGGACTCTCCGATGCGACGACGGAAAGTAAGGAAATGAGAATTTGTGCTGCGGCTTTCATGTCATCATTTCCTTTTGTTAACAATAAAAAAAGTGGGGAAGTCGTTTTTTGTACTTGTGACAGTGTCCGTGTTGGTGCGTTTTGATGCCAACGAAGGTTGGTCAAGGGGTTTATTTTTAGAAGACAGACAAAGGCACCGCAGCGCAGATAAGTTTCCATTGCGTAACAGTGTCGGCGAGACACGGCTTCGAGTCGATTTACTTGGTCTGCGACTGTTGCAAAAATAGTTGAAATGCAGTTGAATTTAGGAACAGAGGCCCTCCACGGCAGCGAAAAATGGGAAAAAGGTACGTACGACGGCAAAGTCCAACCACTTGTCTCCGTTGAATTTGTAAGACTCCGAATCGATGACGACTGATGATTTCGTTTTTTTTTTTTTTGGATTGATGATCGGAGGCTGAGCGTTAGTGGTATATACGATGTAGTTTAGTTGAGGGGATAGTTCGCATCGGCATCCCGGTATGTACGACAGAGCAGTCTTCGTGCCCATTTGACGCATCATTCGACTAGCGCTAGCGGACTGATAGAGGCCCCATCGACATCAACCCAAGGATCCACAGAAAGAACGAAGAAACGGCAACCAGGAAACGGCCACTCAACTGCCATATGGAGCCGCCTTGACGGCTTGCTCCCTGTTGTATGCAGCCTCAAAGGCAACCTTTGCCTCCTCAACAAGATCCGCATACGCTCTGAACTCTTTCTCTTCGTTTTGCTCCTTCACGTGCAGGGTGAGGCTTCTCTGGCGCGAGTAGCCGTAGAACACTCCGAAGGCGAGGGCGGACCAGCGGGCGACCTGTTTGAATAGGGCTGGTAAGTGGGTGCTTTGACAGTGCGTGATGCACAGGAGATGCGGATTTGGGTATCAAGTGTTCGGACAGGACGGCGGACAGGGTGGTCGTACGTTAACTGAGGCGACGTTGAGGGCAGCCATTTTGCACTTTTTACAATGTTGCGATCAATGTTTTTATTTACTGCTTACCAGGCAGCGAGGGCTCCAACTACAGACCGAGACAAAGCCCGTGCATTGGAACCGGTTCTCGTTCAACACTAATACGACGGGTGCGCTCTGCTGCACTCGATTAGGTTCTTACTTATTAATATATTATGCATCTTTTTTATCAGAGAAATAAGGGCAGATGGCCGAGTTGGTCTAAGGCGTCACGTTAAGGCCGTGATCTAGTAATAGGCGTGGGTTCGAATCCCACTCTGCTCACTTTTCCAATCATCGTTTTGGCTGAGGGAACTGGATGGTGGAAACTCAACCCTCCAGACGGCATGTGTAATCATCGGTGGTCTTGTGCTCTGTGTTACTTGGCCGGCCTTGCTTACACCGATACCAATCCCTTCTTCAACTCAATGCAGCGTCAAGGTTTTAATCTCATATGAAGAATCAGTTCTTGGCTGGTGGTATTTGTTTCGGATGAAGAGTTTTTCTGTTGGTTCTGCATGGGTCCCCTGATTCGTCTGTTTAACTTGTCATCAATCACAGACATATCCTGTGGTGACATCAAACGACGGAAGTGGTCTCTACAAAGAAACGCGTATCAGATCTCCATCTTCTTCACGCGACTTGACATATATCAAATGCAGAAACGAGAGCGTTTAAATGCGAAAACCCCAAAGGTGAACCCCGTCGCGATGAATATCACATGATCAGCATCAATAATCATCTAACCGAGGCTTTATGATAGTACCTTATTTCATGCCCTGGAACTCGCAAAGCACTGTTTTGCTGCACACGGTGGTATAAATAGCGCATGCAAAACAACAGATCAATGACTGAGGGAGTACGCAGTTTAAAACTCGGAGAAGCGGGTCTTACCCTCGGAGCTGGCCGCGACTAAAAGGGACGGGACGTGTGATTCAGCTCACTGCCGGGCGCCATCCCCCTGTATGTTTGTTTTATTTTCCCTGAAGACCTGGCGCGTCACCAACAAGCGACGATAAAAACGCGGTATTGGCATCACAAATAAACTTATATATCAATATATATAAATATGGCATTGGGAAGGGGGTCCCGGCTGTGAAGCGGTCAGCGTTCATTTCATTGGTTATTGACATGCGTGTATGTGAGGGAGAGGAGAAACAACGCGTGCTTATTACCTTCACAGTGACTTTTACATGTTATCGATGAGCGCTGCCATTTCAATTTGAGTATCTTTGGCATCTGTGGCAGGACAGGTGGAAGAGAGGGTTGTATATTTCATCATCTCACGACGCGGGTTTACGATCCGCAGATGGCCGCTCCAACTAAATGGGCAGCAACATGTCATTTTTTTTTCCCACCTATCCCATACCTTCCTCCACTGTAGACTCGCCTGTCCGTATGAGCAATGCCCACAGCTTTTTTATGGTCTTTAACGCGGTTTAAACATGTCTTAGACATATGAGTCTGGGCAGTTGCGTCTTTGTCGCAACTTGCAGATGTGCTGTTTCCTCTGAATATGCGCTTTTGAACGCGACAAAATGGGTCTCGATCAAAAATTCCAAGCCGCAATTGCTTCCGTTGTCTGGAACGCTTGTCAAGAACATGTGGCAGCTGATTGTGTCAGTGCACGCTGCCACCTCAATTGTGATCCAACATATACTCACAGTGCTTGTCTGATCTACAGCATCACTCCGAGTTTGAATAGCGGCCTTGGAATGTGGTCCTATCCCAGCAAACTCTATGTTCTATTGGTTCCATGCTACTCGATCCTAATTACCTGCAGTTTCTGTGAATAGGAAGAAACTTGGAAAGTGCAGCAGTGAATATGGTTAACAACTTTATTCTGTTCACTGGTTCCAAAGAATGTAGGCTGGTGTTCCTGCGTATGTATTTGGCTGTCTGTACCGCAAGGTTCCAGTCAATTTCATATGGATGGCGTGCCAAGACGCACTTTCAGAGTTTTTATGGTGAGATTGTGTCAGATCTAGACATGCTCTCTCGTGTTTAAGTTCAATAAAGACAGTATAAAGTCGAACGTAAATGGACTATATTCTGGGTCGATTGATTTCGATCGAAACAAAGCAACGTTCGTGCAACGTCCCACTTCCCTGAGCTTCATAGGCTATTGCTTAATTGAGTCACCGAAGGTCTATCTTCGACGAACTTGGTCCCTGAATCATGACAGATTGTCAGCCAGATGTGTGATGCAAGCTTGTGAATAACCTCCATTCGCAAGTTTCTCAAACATGATCTTATAAATAGAGTCAGTCAATATTAAAAGTGTTCTGATAGAGAATAGGTGCGAGTGTTGGACGAGGTTCTCGACTATTCAGGACTTGAGTTTGGAGAGAGAGAGAGAGTTAAGAGCTTATGGAGAGACTGGAGTTTATTCAAGGAAAGCGACGCGCTTAAATAGTAAAGTAAGGTTTTCCAAAATTAAGAATGAAGTGAGAGAAAATGAGAAGTTCCAAAAATACGGTTCCAAAAATAATCAGAGAAGAGAATCCCAAAAATATATGGAAGGCGCTCTACGTGAAGTAAATTAAGTAATTATGGAGAAGGAGATATGGACAGATGGCCGAGTTGGTCTAAGGCGCCACACTCAAGTTGTGGTCTAGTAATAGGCGTGGGTTCGAATCCCACTCTGTTCATCCTTTTATTTGAAGGGTGATGTGGTTGCCAGATGAATGGGCCCGCAACGAATCAGTCCATGTGTTCGACAGACGGTACCGCTTTTCCATTCCAGTTTTTATTTTGAGAGAAAGGGGTCATCAACTTGATGAGGGCAACACCAACAAGGAAGAAAAAACCCAAAAAGGTTGGGAGGTACAAGAAGTGGCCGTTGTTGTGTGTTTTGCCTTTGGATCAACCCATTGGAGAAAATTCAAACGGTCTCATGATGCGGCAGTGCATGCTCTGCTGCATGCGGGCTGGGTAGAATTGTTGATTCAGCAAGATGGAATGCATATAGCGACATGTCAAGAATTGTACCTGTATTGTATGAGGTCTTGTTCCATCCTTCGATTTCCCAAGCCTTTTCTCTCATTTCTTTACGCACGGCGAGGTTCCTGAAGAAAGTGGGGTTGAGTGGGTTTGTTTGTTCTGATGTGAATCGCGAGAAAGTTATGGGGCACTGAAACGATGAAACTCAACGGATACTGCCACATGTGATGCACTACATGAAGATCTCCAATTTGAGAGAACCAAGCTCCAACGGGTTTGATAAACTTTTTACGCGCGTGAATTCCTTTTTGCCTGATTAAAGAGAGTTAGAATCCAGAGCTCTCATTTCGGCGACCGTGCGGGGGCATCACCATTCATTCTTCCACTCAAGCAATCTTCCCGGCTTCAAATTGTACGTTCTCAATTCGTAAATTCCGCCCACTTTTTGCAATTCGCTCGTGTACCAGAAATCAAATTCGAGCATCATTTGGTTCTCGCGCGATGTGACCATTTTACGGAGATTTTTGAGAAAGATTTGGTGTGATGGGTCTTGTGCGCGAAGGGCCATGCTTTCGTCGTATCCGGGGTAGTGGTCGTATTTCCAGATGTGAACTTTTGATGGAGACATTGTTTAAAATCCGGAAAAGTCCGATGGATGGGATAATGATTTTCTTTTTGCTCTCACCGACTTGATCCACTTTTCCAATTTCAGTCGACCAGCTTCCAAACAGTTTCATTTTGTACTCTGGGTTGTTTGAAAGACGCGGAAAATAGTCTGCACTGCGAAGCGCCAATGTTGTGCGAGTCAGTCGTGTGTTTCAGTTCAAAAACAGGCTCGCGACTTACACGAGCGCCTGGTAATCATCGTATGCTTCAGGTTTCACGTTGTGAACTGTAGAACACGAGTTTTTCAGAGATAGCAGCCCCCTCCCCTCGTGAATGTTACGTAAAGGAAAAAACAAAATTACCCAGGAGTTCATGAACGTATTTCCCCCTTGCCGCAGCCTTTGACTGCGATCCGTCGAAATACGCCAATTCGAGTTCATCATCGGCCGAATGTCCGTGCAGAAGCGATCCCAGGATGGATTTCTTTGGTGGCGTTGGCGCGGACGAGAACTGTTGCGAAACAGCGAGAGCAGATGTTTAAAAGGATCGAATGCTAGCAGTATGAAAGGGGGGATCACAAACCGTGCGCGTTGCCAGTCTAGTTGAGAGGGTGTCTCTGGCTGTGCGCAGGAGTCCAAGTCTCATTTCTTGGGGTGGTTATTTATTTTATAGATTTATTGAGGCGGAGTAATTTCAGGATGGATTTCCCACACTTCCTCCTCGACAGTCCCACGGTTGCTTTTTATTTTTCGGTTACTGATGTGAGGTTGGCGAAATTTGTTTTCAAGTGTCGTTGAAACTCTTGCACCCTTTGTTTTCTGGAACATTTGCCGCAAAGTCGGGAACTGTGACGCAAAAAAACAAACAATTGCCGCGCCTTGCAATGTTACTCTTCAACACCCTCTCAGCCATGTATCTCGTCATCAGCAGTGCTATTGCAGGGCGGTCTGATGCCGAGCCGCACTTCTGTTACCCGTGTTTCACCAGGCGTACGATCAGCACGACATCACCGGCTCCCGCATGATGGGACCTGCATGAAGAATGCCAACAACAGCGCGTCAACCTTTTTTTTCACAAGCTTGACTCCTTCGTCACTTGAAGATCTGAAATCGACATAAAGATCACCAAAAAATGCATCGTTTCCTGTCCATCAACCGGCTGACAACACAGCGGCACCGTCTCTTCTCAACACAAAGTGCCGCCATCACGATCGCTGAAAGCGCTGCCAAGGTAAGATGGCGATTTGCCGTCAAACGGGACCCATTCACTTCGCTGAAACACACTTCCGCTGCACAACTCTGGGACGAACCCCCAACACAGCGCATCAACTTTATCAATTCAAAAAACGCAGACAAACTGGCGTTCCGGATAAGCGTCGACAGCGGTGGCTGCCATGGATACCAGTACGTCATGGGCCTCACTAAAGAGATTGACGGGGAAGAAGACATGTGAGTATCCCATCTTCCATGCATTCATCTCTGTCTCTCGTGGTCTGAGTTTCTTTTTTTATTATTATTCCCCTCAGCATCTTTGAAAAGGACGGCGCCAAAGTCGTTGTGGATAAAGTATCGCTGGATCTGTGTCAAGGATCGCAGCTGGAGTTTGTCGAAGAATTGATTGGCTCATCGTTTCAAGTGACGGGGAACCCAAAGGCGGAGAGCAGCTGCGGATGCAAGATCTCGTTCAATGTGACTTAAATAAAAAAAAGTGTTGCATGAGCGGTGTTGTGTATGGATTTGGGTCCAACGCTTTCGGTCAGCTTGGCAACGGGACCACGCAAGACGCGCACACCATCAGCGAGAGCACTGTGTTGGATTCGTCACTGAGCAGCAATAGCCACCTTGTGTTGGATTGCAGCAATAGCCACCTTGCGTATCGCGATGACTCTGTCAAGGCAGTCGCTTGTGGCGCAAACCACTCCCTTCTCCTCACACAAAACGGAACCGTATACGGCGCGGGATCCAATTCACACGGGCAGCTGGGGCAGTCGTCGGAACCCACCCAATCCATGTTTAAAAAGCTTTCCTTGCCACATGACACTGTCTTTGAAACGATCGCATGCGGATGGAACCACTCATTTGGAATCGACAGCAGCGGCGCTATTTGGGCGTTTGGAGACAACTCGTACGGACAGCTGGGTTTTAATCCGCAATCAAACGCTGAAGCGCGAATTGTGCAGCTGAATAACCAAACAAGACCCATCAAAATTGCGCTTGGCCTGCGTCACTCGCTTGTGCTGTTTGAAGATGGACACGTGTTTGGGTGGGGTGAAACGAAAGCGGGTGCCTTGGGAAGCGCGCAATGCTTGACCGGGAAATCAATCACACTGCCGTTCAGACTGGTGCTTCTTGACGGCACAGACAGTTTTACGGATATTGCTGCGGGCCAGCACCATTCAGTTGTTGTCACAAAAGGAGGTTCCGTTGTTGCTCTTGGAAGCAGGAAACGGAACCGATACGGACAGCTTGGATATTCCAAACTTGAAAGTAACCATTCCATAGAACTTGTTTCAGATTCGATCGAACATTGCGTCCGATTTCCTTCATCCGAACTGGGCATTGTTCCTGTTAACGTGTTTAGCGGATGGTCACATTGCGCTGCCGTGTTCAGCAACGGAGACTGTGTCATGTGGGGGCGCGCAGATATGGGCCAGATTCCATGCAACATGGACCCTGTTCCTTCGTTCCTACCACCGACCCTTGTCCCGGCTCTACACAACAACCACAAACTATGCTTGGGAAGTGAGAGCGGGATGGCCATGTTGAACGACTTGCGCGTTTGTTGTTGGGGCTGGAATGAACATGGAAACTGTGGCAATGGCAGTGCGTCGCGCGTTTTTAATGGACTTGGTGGCAGTGTTTCCGGGAGTGTGGGTGTGGTGGGAACCGAGAATCGAAAAGTTGAAGCGGTGGCATGTGGGTTTGGGCATGGGTTCGTGGTAATGTGAGAGGAAGTAAATTTTGGTCAATAGAGCGCGTGTTTCTCGCGTGGTATGTCTGAACTTGGCGTGCTTCTCAATGGGGAATGACAAGCCCGAAAGTGACCGATGAACAAAACAGAGCGCGTCTTTGTATTTCGCTAATACCGTTTTCTAAAGTCATTGCGGGTCGGTCTTGTTGGATGTTTTAATTCATTCTGTGGGGCGTTTGTTGTTATTCATTATGAATAACTTTTTTTTACCATAAAAGAAGACAAGACGGATCCGTGTCATTCCCACTCATTCTTGCATCTACATCTATTCCAACCACACACACGCATTGTAATAATGTTTTCATCCGCTGCAATCACTGTGCTCGCTGCATTCATCCAGACTGCCTGGTCCCACGCTATCCTGGTCTCTCCCACAGCTCGTGCCGGAATGGCCGTCGACATTGGCATCAAATATGTTGGCAACATTACAAACTACATCCCAGATCCAAACTTTCCACCCTGCGCCAACTTCCCCCAAGGCCCCGTTGTTCAGACGTGAGTGTAACCAATCCATAAAAATTTCATGTAAAAAAGACAATTTTATTACCAGATTTGCGGCCGGATCTTCAATCCCCGTCACTTGGAGCAACACACTTCCCCACGACAGCCCACCCGGCGTGACCCTCGGTCTACAACTGGACCCCGCCAACAACGGGCCCTTCACGACTCTCGCGCAAGGTGTGGACGACACGCTGCAGGCGTACAGTGCACAGTTACCAGCGGGGGCGACGTCGAATGCGGCAGTGTTGTTTTGGATGTGGCAGAGCATGTCTGATGGAGGGTTTTACGTTGGTTGTTCGGATATTGCTATTACTGCGAATGGAGCCAACCTTGCGCCACCGACTGTTGCGGTGCAACAGGTGACTGGACAGCAAGCGGCAGTTCAACAGGCGGCGGCTGCGGCAGTTCCAGTTGCGGTACCAGCAGCACCAGCGGCACCGGCACCAGCGGCACCAGCACCCGCAACACCAGCAGCGCCCGCAGCCAAAGCCGCGAAAGCCGCCAAGGCCAAGAAGAGCAAAAAGAACAAGAAACAAGCCAAACAAAACTTTGCGCAACAACTTCAGCAATTTGCACCGGCAGCAGGACAGCGTTGAACTCCTTCGTTGCTTGATAATGATATATCCTTGACTATTTTAATTCTTTTTTTTATTTTTTTTAATTTTGGGGGGATTCTTTGTAATGTGAAATACATTGAACTTTTTTTGCATCGATGGATTTGCTGCTACATACAGTCCAACCGAGTTCGAGGATGGTGGATGCAGGATGGCAGAGTGGATGCGAGGGTATCCAGGATATGTGCGAGGATGATGGATGAGTTCCATACTTGATCCCATATCATAATATCATATGGGGTGGCGTTGGCTTGTTTGAAAAAGCGAGTGAGACTTGGCGCAGAGTGATTTGATGGATATTTATTTTAATTGTTTGGTTGTTGCATAAATAATAATAAATATTTATGAGATGGAATATTATATTTTCCTTGTCTTTATTTAAACTTTTGCCAAGGCTGGTGTGTGTGATAAATAAGGGGATGATGATGATGATGATGAAAAGAGAGAAGGCGTGCCGTGCGTGGCATCTGACAGTGTAGCTATCTGTATGGGCACGCATCCTTGTGCATTGTTTTTTTTTAATCCATTGTGACAGTGTGATGTGAAGGTGGGATGGAGGGAGGGGTGTTTGCAGAGAGAGAGAAGAGAGAAGAGAGAGAGCGAGAAGGAATAAGAGTGGGCATAGACAGCAGCATCCATCAGACTGAGACAGAGACAGAGGGACTGTAATGTCAGCAGCAGCAATGCCATCTCTTTCTCTTTCTCTTTCAACAAAAACACAAATCACATTTTAAATACAAGCCCTAGTTTCAATCAAAAAAAGAAAAAAAAAAAAAAAAAAAAAAAAAAAAGAAATTCAACCACATGCCCATCTTTTTAATCACCCTATCCCCCCCCCCCCAATTCCCAATTCGTATAAAAAGCCACCATCTCTTTTCCTTTCAAATACTAAACAAACAATGCTCGTCGCTCTCGCTCTCGCCGCATTCGCCGTCTCGGTCTCTGCAGGTCCACTCACCCCAACAAGGGGTGCTCTGCCCTGGAACGACTGGAACTTTATCCAGACAACCGATCTGCACGGATACGTCGGTGGTCACGGCATCCAGGACGGCGGCAAGTACTCGGCCAACGTTGCCGATGTTGCCGTCTTTGTCGACGAGATGAGAGTCATTGCCGACAAGAAGAACGCAGAGCTGTTTGTCATTGACTCTGGTGACTGGCATGACGGCACTGCCTACGGAGACAAGACAAACCCAGTCGGTAAACTCACGGACCCCCTGCTGTCCCAGATCGACTACGATGTCATCTCCATCGGAAACCACGAGATGTACATCAACGCCACAGTCGACCAAGTCTACAAGAACGTTGTCCCTCGCTTCCCAGAGAGATTCCTGGTAAACCACATTTCTCCCTTTTTCGCCCTTTTCTTCAACGTTGTTAAAACCCCCCACCCACGTGTCACACAGACCGGAAATGTCCAGTACATCAAGCCAGACGGCTCCGTCGTTGACTTTTCCCAGAGAGTCCGCAAGTTTAAGGGATCCAAGGGAACCAAGGTCACTGCCTTTGGTTTCGTCTACTCCGACTTTATGAAGCAGCCACCTGCCGCCAACTCCATCGAGACCAAGGTCACCGATGAAGTTGTCAAGCCATGGTTCACTGAAGCCATCCAGGAGAAGCCAGACTTTTTCCTGCTGGTTGGCCACATTGCCCTTAGAGCTTCTTTCGGAAACACTGACAAGAACGTTGCCCCAGACTGGGCTGCCGTCATCAAATCCATTCGTGCCGTTCACGCCACTGGTGAGATGTCGACTGCTTCTTTACGAAATATTTCCTTACTAACCACAACTTCGCTGTTCCAGTCCCAATCGTTGTCTTTGGAGGCCACTACCACCTGAGAGACTTCATGTTCATGGGCGAGAACGTTTACGGACTCACCTCTGGAAGATACCTCGAGACCCTCGGATTCCTGTCCCTCAACAAGAACGGTGAAAAGAGCAGTGTCGACCGCCGCTACCTTGACGTCAACGTCAACACCCTCAACTACCACTTGGGTCACGATGAGGACTTTGCCCTCGGATCTTCCACCAAGAAGGGAAAGAAAATGAACCAGGACATTATTGAAGCCGGTATCATCACCAACGCGTCCCAGGTCATTGGATACGCTCCCCACGACTACTACTTGAGCAGAGTCCCAGCCACCAACGAGTACTCTGCTGCCTACCTCTGGGAATCCATGGTCTACAAGACTTACCAGAAGCCAGCCCCTGCCAACCCAGCCTACTTTGTCTCCAACCGTGGAACCCTGCGTTCTGACATCTTTGGCGGTCCATTCACCGTCAACGACGCGTTCATGGCCCTCCCCTTTGCCAACAAGGTCCTTGTCGTTGAGAATGTTGACTTTGCCGTCATTGCCGGATTCAAGGCCTGGTTCAACAAGTACAACAAGCACACCAAGCGTGCTGCCTGCACGGGTACCCCAGGTCTCGTTACCGTGGACGACCTCTCCCCAGTCAGCGACGGTGAAGACACTGCCCACTGCCCATACGACAACTTTAGCAACCCAGCCAAGGGTTTGTACTCTCCCATCGAGCTCCCAGCCAACAGCACCCAAAAGTGGGACCTTGTGTTCTGTGACTACGTTGCACCTGATGTCGTCGATGCGCTTGCTTCTTTTGGAGTGGTTGCCAAGCTTGGAAGCATTGCAGAGTACATTCCTGGAAAGTACTCCAACGACTTTTTGGTTGACATGGCCAAAAAGTTCTGGCAGAAGGATAACTCTACTTCTACTGCCTCTGCCGCTACTTCTACCGTTGCCACCTCCACCTCTGTGTCTTCATCGGCTGCTGCCACCTCCTCCTCCACTGCTGCTTCATCCGCTCCTACCTCCTCCAGCTCTGCTACTTCCTCCGCTGCCACCTCAGCTTCCACCGGCACTGCTTCTGCTTCCGCTTCCACTGGCACTGCTTCCGCCTCTGCTAGTGCATCCGCCTCTGCTAGTGCATCCGCCTCTGCCAGCGCATCCGCCTCTGCCAGCGCATCCGCCTCTGCTAGTGCATCCGCCTCTGCCAGCGCATCCGCCTCTGCTAGTGCATCCGCCTCTGCCAGTGCGTCCGCTTCTGCCAGTGCATCTGCCGACCCAACCTCCGCTGCCGCCTCCGCCTCCATCCCAGTGTACGTTGCCCCACAGCCGGCCAGCAGCTCTGTCGCCCCCAAAGTGACCAACCTGTACAAGTCTTCCAGCCCAGCCACTGCCGCCGTTTCGATGCTTGCGGCTGTTGTTGTTGTTGCGTGCATGGTTTAAAGCTTGGGACGAATTTTTGAAAATTTCTTTAGTAGAATTGCTACTACTGGTTACAAATAGAAGAATTTAATAAAAATAGGACGTTTTATGTTTTTACAAACTTTATAAGAAAAAAAAATTAAAAAATGATCTTGTCTGTCGCAAACCCGAGCCCACTTCCCGCCGCCCCTCCACTCCTTCAATGCGCAACCATGGCACCAGCACCAGAAGGGTTCCCCTTACATAACCTGACAGCAACCGAGATACAAAGCGTGCAATCACTGCAGACGCAAACATCCGCCATATTCACATCCTCTCCTCCCCTCCTCACGGGCACTCCACTGCCGGGGGAAGAGCAATGGGCCACAAGTAACGATACGGCGCTACGGTATCTCAAAGCGTGCAAGTTCGATGTTGGGAAAGCGTATACCATGGTGTTGCGGTCGTTACAATGGTGATTCTTGTTGTTGCATCTTTTATGTTTTTGAGTGGGAAGGAACTGATAACCCATGTGTGAACAAAACACAAGGCGACGTGAGTATAGACCTACAGAAATCACACCAGAAGATGTTGAGGAAGAGTCACGGAACGGGAAAATGTTTTGGAGCGGGTTTGACCGAGCAGGCAGACCCATATTCAACTTGGACGCTGCAAAAGTCAAATCGACTGATACAGACAGGTACTTGAAGTTGATTGTGTTTAACTTGGAGCGTGGCGTGGCGCTTTGTCCTGGTGGAGTTTACCAGTTGACGACGGTTGCGGATGTCTGTGAGTTGTTTTTTGTTGTTGGAAGCTTGGGATTTTCTTCTTTTGCTGACTAAAAACAAATTCAAAAGCAAACGTGTCGCTGTTCAACCAGAACCCCGTCAGCGTGTCTGTACAGACGCTGTCAATCCTTCAGGCCCATTACCCGGAACGACTTGGATGCACGGTGGTGATGGATCCCAGTTGGACGTTGTGGGCGCTGTGGGCCGTGTTGAGTCCGTTCATTGACAGCGGGACAAGGTCAAAGATTTACTTTACAAATTCTAAAGACCTGGGTGGGGCCAAGAAGACGCAGGTGGAGGATAGTAATGCTGCTGTGGGGACAGGGGGTTGGTTGGAGAGCGTGGATAAGTTGATTGATCCATCGCAGTTGGCAGTGAGTATGGGTGGATCGTATTCTTACGCGTATGATCATGCTACTTACTGGAAAGGCGCCATAAAGTACTTGTGGAAGTAAAGTGTCCAACTTGTAAAACATAAAAAAACGACATGAAATGCGACTGATTTCTGTCTGGACATGCATGGGCATTGCCGCCTTGCTCACAGCTCTGCTTTCCGGTCTTTCGTTTTATCAGTGCGGACTTGAACAGCCTGGGAGAGAGTGCTTCAGTGCGCCACTTACAGACGCAACGACGTTGGAGCCCGTCGCTGAATTCAACACATTGCCCAACAAGCCACGCCTATTCCGGATACGTAAAACCACGGCGTCTCAAAAAGCGATACCGGTACTGTTTGTCCATGGCCATGCGGGAAGCCACGAGCAGCTCCGGTGGCTTGCTGAAGCTTCCATTGAGCGAGAGGATAACCGTACAACGCATCTCGAATGGTTTTCACGTACGATATTTGTATATACGGTCCGGAGGGATCTCGTTCGTCCCACTAATGCGTCGGTATTCTTTTGCAGTGGAAATGAACGAGCAGTTTTCAGCTTTGGACGCGCACTTGATTCTACAACAAGCGCATTCAGTGAATGAAGCATTGACTTTCATCCTCCATCAGCAATTATCGAACGCATCTCAATCAGCCATCATCATTGCACATTCCATGGGCGGAGTCGTTGCAAGAACTGCCTTCACACTTCCCAACCACCCCCCCGGCTCCGTCCAAACACTCATCACTCTCGCCACACCTCACGCTATACCACCCATTTCAATCGAACGTGACATGGTCTCGCTCTATGAAACTGTGAATCAATTTTGGCGAACCGCTGATCATTGGGAAACCTCGCCTTTCAAAAACCTTGCTATAGTCTCGATTGTTGGAGGAACACGAGATTTACAGATTCAATCGCAATATTCGGAATTGACGGCAATTGTCCCTGATTCACGTGGATTCACTGTGTATAGTTCTGGGATACCGGGGGTTTGGATGGATTTGACGCATGAATCGATTTTGTGGTGTCAAACATGTGTTGAAGCGATTGTGCATGCTGTTTCGGAGTCTGTCGCGTTTTTGTCGGTGGAGGAGCGGTTGTTTAGTTTTCAGCGGGCTTTTTCGTTGGATGCCAGATGGGATGTGAATCAATTGAACCAAGTGCGGACGCAAAAGAAAACAAAGGGGCGAGTTTGGACGAATGGAGTGATTCTGAATTTGAAGGACTTGAGCCATTCTTTGGAACCGATTCAACTCAATGTTCCTGAGCATGGGAACTGGACTTTGCGAGTGCTTGCTGTTGGTGTGGAAAATGAACTTTTGGGATGCATGCCGTCGCAAATGCCACCATGTGCGCTTTTGAATTCTCAGTTTGTTGAGATTCCTCAAGCCGAAAAGAGTGCTCTGTTTATGGACATTGTGAATGTGCAGCATCGGTATCAGGAAATTGTTGTACATATTCATCGCGTTTTAGATTCGAGCACGAGTTTACTTAACCTGGAACTGGTGGATTCGGAAAAGGAGTTGGTTCAGCAGTCCGTTGGGGAGAACGTTGGGAAGAAGCGGGCTTCGGCGCCCATCTCATCGCTGTCAACGTTGATTGTGTTTCCGGGGATTTACGAATCCTTTTTTCATTATCACGTGACTTCGAAGCTCTCTTGCCCACCCGGTGAGAAACACCCTTTCGTATGTGCGTGGCTTTGCTTGTTGTTGAAATCCTTTTCATTTTTATTCAGCGCCGAATCATATTCAACCAGTCCTGTTTGTAAAAATCAGTGGAACGCCTGAAGAAAAACTCATCACGAACATTGCGTCTTCGCGACTCTCGTTCCAAAGCAATGCGAAAGACGGCATCTCTGTCCGCGTAATCGCACAACCCCATACATGCCCAGGGACCGAAAGTCCTATGCAAATTCAGGTTGCATTCAGGATCGACTGGTGGGCGAGTCTTGGAACACTTTCCAGGCGGTTTGCGGTTAATGTAGTTACAGGAGCTGTTGGGGATGCGTTGGTGTCGTTTGTTGGAGTGGTGGGTTTGGGGATAGGATCAGGTAGAGTGTTTTTTTTTGGTGTCTTTTCATGTTGTTCATACTAATCGCGGTGATTATTTTAGGCGTGGACGTGGCGCTCAGTAAAGCGCATCTTTACTTTTTGGCCAAAACAAGCGGAGTAGCTTGGTGCATTTACAATGTCTTGGCCATGTTTATGTTCATGCCTCTGTTTGGTGGGAGTGCATTTCCTTCGTTAAATTCGGATGGTTGGAGTGTCCTATTCGCTGCATTGTCTGGTTGTCTTGCGGTCCTGTCGCTCCATGGATATTTTGTCATTGTTGCGGTCAACCGATGCTTGGAGTATATTCTTGCCAGAATGCTGCCTGTCAGTTTTGTGTCCATGTGAGTTTTGAGTTGTTTCAAGTCAAGCAACGTTTGATCCATTGACGCGAAAAACACCACAGCGGCAAATCACCCAAATTCATGTTGATTTTAACTGTTTTGGCAGTCCTATCCAGCACATTTCTGACATCTCCCTCGCTGATTTCTGCAAAGATTTATTGCATCACGCTCTTTCATGTTGCATGTTTACAAGCAGACTCTTTGTCGTCCACTGGAAAACTGCCAGACACAAGTTTACCCGTCCAGAACATGTCCAGTTATACTTTACGAAATCTTGGGTGCTCTTCAGACGTCTTGTTTTTTCAAATGCTCTTTTCCACACCACATGCGATTGCTTCCTTGAAAGATGGCTTTTTCGGATGGTGGAGAGAGGCGGGTTCTGTGCATACGGGATGGGTGACTCGAGGCGATGTTGTCGTGTTTTACATGGACCTTTCTGCCATTGCGTGGGTGCTGTGTGTGGTTTGTTCAAAGAATCCGCGTGGGAATTCTCAAGATGCGAAAGGGGGTTTGGCGGCTCGGGCTGCTCTGGCGGTTTTGTTGGGTATTTATACGGTGTTGACGGGTGCACCGGATAGAGCGTTTTGGGCGCATTATTGCATTTCGTTGGTGCTTTGTTTGTCTCTTGTGGCAAAGGTGTTTGTAAGGCTCAAATGAACGTTTTATGCATGCATGGTATTGAATGTTTATTATTCTGAATCCGAATCATCCGAACCGTACCCACTGACTAACCCAAGCGGTGTCGCAGTACTCTTTTTCGGTGCGGCAGGGTTTTTTGCAGGATTGATATCATCAACCTTTACTTTTTTGACCGTTGGAGCATCCCCCTTTTTCGCATCGTCCTTTGATTCAACCGCATCAGACTCTGATACCTTCCGATCCCCATCCGATCTCTTCCGACTCGTTACAACAACTCCATCCAACCCACGCACAACTTTCTTTTTTTTCGCAGGCTGACTCGAAAACGAAGCACTAAACGCGGCAATCGATTTCGCACGTTCCGCAAGCGCAGCTTCTTCCGCTTTCAAAGCAGCATCACTTGCACCTTGATCATCCTGGTTTCGAAACTTTTCGAGCTCGGATTTGACGGCGCGCGAGTGTTCGGCTTGGGTTTCGCGTTTTAAGCGTTGTTGGTCGGATAAAAAGTCGATTTCGTCTGGGTCAAGTTTTTTGATGAGGTTGGCTGCGTTTTGGGTTTGTTTTTTTTAGTGCACGGGAAAACAAATGAAAAAAAAAAAAAAAAAAAAAAAAAAAATTGAATAGAGAAAGGATTGGTCGGACATGTGTCCTCATACACTACTCACCTAATCGAGTCTTGTCCGCAAACTCCTCCTCCTTTTTAAGTTTGTTGGTCTGCAGGCGCTCATACAGTGTCCGGTTGTCCTGCGGGACGTATACATCGGGTGCTGGGATGGCAGTGTCTGGGTTATTTGGGTCCACGAGTTCCTGTTCGCCTTGCACGGCGCCTTTGGACACGAATCGGTTCATGTGTGTTGCTTTTGGGTTTATGGTAAAGTTAAATATTTTCGTATGAGCAATAGGGAAAATGTGTTCAAGACGTTCAAGACCAAGTAGATATGCCAACAAGTTATGCATGACATTGGGGCGCTTTTATTGTAACTGTAAAATGAAGATGACGATTTGATGATGACTTACCATGGGATCAATGCTGCATGCGCAAGTGCTTCTTCAGACTTGCTTCGGTCTTGTGCTGCCCGCCGCAAGCATTGCAGATGAATTTAGGCGCGTGGGCTTTCTTTTATTCCCCCCTCTCCTCCTTGGACATGTGTGTTTGTTTGTGAGCATTGAGGGAGCAGGCCTGCGTGGCCGCGTAGCTACACCCAGGGTGATTGCAGATGTATGGCGCTTCTCGTTCGAGTTATGCCAGCATCGACCCCGACGGTATCCGTCATGGAATAGACTTCTTGCAGCATGGGAATTCCAAAGTCCAGTTGGTAGAGCAGGTTTGGAACCCTGAACCTGTTTTGTCGAATTTGAAAACTTCGCCAAGTGTTTATCCCCTCTCCTAACCACAACATGGGCCCGAGGCCGGCCACCAAAAATCCATCAGAACGTAGGATCCAAACTATCACCGAAGCGCCACGAAGAGGACCTCGTTGAATTTGATGAGGAAGGATTTCGGAAGTGACAGCACCCAAGTCAGACGTTTCACCAATGAAAGCGCCCAGGAGCAATTGCCACCAGTGAAGGCGCAGTCTGAGCCTCAACATAAAGAACACAAGCCGGAATCTCGACAACCAGAACAACTGATTCAAAGACATTGTCAAACATGAGGATACATCTCCAAATGAACCTGTTGACCCAGTTGTAAAAGCAAAAAATAAAACATCTTGAATGTGGCGGTTGGTTGTGCTGGTACTTCTCAGCATTCACATCAACATTCTGCAGACACCGTCGCTGTTACTTCAGATGTGTGCATGGGGCCTGAATCCGCTGGGACACCCCGCGACGGCCCTTCAACGCGCCTTTGTCTGGTACAACCGCATCACCCAAGCCCTATTCTGCTCAGCGCTTGTCCTGGTCCTCTCGCATAAACACGCAACCGAGATTGAGATTATCGAAATGGCCGATGCTTCTTCCAGCCTCTCGAACCGTTCACTGATCATCGCAAACCATCAGACGCTGCTCGACTGGATGTTTGTCTGGGTGGCGGCATGGCGCATGGGCAGACACGGCGATCTGCGTATTGTGCTCAAGGACTCTTTGCAGCGGATTCCAGTGTTTGGTGAGTATCTAACAACCCTGTTGGGAGAGTGAGTCATTGTGACTCATTTGCCGTTTCGTGTTCAAACAGGATGGGGCATGCACTTCTTTAGCTTCATTTTCGTAGCGCGAAACTGGGCCAAGGACGAACAAATACTAATGGATCGATGCACACATCTGCGACACACGAGCACATCTCGCGGCGGGTACTGTCTTCTCTTGTTTCCGGAGGGAACCATCATTAGCCCGGACACGCTTGCCAAATCGCATGCGTTCTCGGAGAAGCGTGGGGATTTGTATCGGTGTGGGCGTGTGCTTGTGCCGCGGTACAAAGCATTGTGGGTGTGCCTGAAGCAACTGTGTTTGGGTTTGAATGGGGAGAAGGTTGATTCGTTAGAAGGGCCTAGTTCAAAGCAGCAACGGTTGCAGTCGCTGGTGGATATGACGATTGCATATGAACCAGCAATCAATGTCAAGGATGGAATTTTTCCTGAGAAAGTCTTTAGCCCGCGAAGCCTGTTTCTGCCAGACTGGAGTGCTCCAAAGAATCCTCAAAACTGGAAGATTCCTCCGCAACGAGTTCAGATTATGTTCGAAACAATTGATGAAAGCGAATGGGCTGCGTTTCTGGTGGATAATGATGAGACACACTTCGATGAATGGCTGAGGATGCGATGGAAAAGGAAAGAAGATGAGATGGAATCGTTTCAAGAATCGCGACAGTTGATGAAGGAAGGGCGGAAAATGAAAAGAACCGTCTTCAAGATTGCACCTAGTGTGTGGGATATTATAAGCCTGGCCTTGGCTGTTTTATCAGCGTGGGCGTTAGTTTCGATGGCGTACACCATTGTTGTGTCGTTTTTAAATACATAGACCCCTGAGCAACTCTCCTCAGTTAAAACCGACATTTATTGGTTATACAGTACCAAAAAAACCACAGAGCGACTCTCAAGAAGCAAACTCAAACGCCTCCAAACTGCCCACATCCCCTCTCCACATGGACGCCACAATCGTTGGCTCATTTGGATTCCAAGCAACATCTCTCGCACAAGACTCCTCGGCACGCCGCTGCTGCCTCAACAACCGCATCAAAAAGTTTCGTTCCGATGATCCTTCGCCCGCCCGCGTGAGCAACATGCGCAGCTGTAGTTCCGCGTCGCTTGCTTCTTCTCTTGCGCTTGATGTTGATTGGCTTTTGAGGACTTTTAGGGGTGGCCCTCCAGATGGGTGGGCAACTGGGTCGTAGATGTAGACGCTGCCGTCGCTGGAGCCTGTGTACAGGTATCGATTGGATGTGGATGCAGGTGAAAAGTGGCAGCGGATGAGGGTTCGTAGGACTGAGTGTGCGGTGAATGTTGCAACGGACACGTCGAAGGGATGTTTTCGAGCTCCTGCTCGGCGGGGATATGGCTGCCACCTTTGAAATTCAAGCATCCCTAAGTTAGCACATCCGAGATTACGCGTAAATTTAAGTGACAGTGAATATAATACCTGTAGTCAAAGTTTGTCCCCAAATCGACGGCGCACGCTTCTCGACTTTTGACAGTTCCATACTCTAGCATTTTGCGCAGGTCCCAGACTTTCATGGTTTGGTCTTTCCCGTTTGATACTGCAGTGCGTCCGTCCCGATCTTTGGTTGTGATGAACGTGATTCCTTCAGTGTGGCCAGTCAAAACTCCGGCTGATTTAGACGAAGGCGTTTGAGTGGGTGATGCATTGTTTGGCAGATTTGCAGATAGACATACCCGGCTTTCCAGCTGGTAAAGAGGACCGCCGGTCCCATACTTTAATAATGCTGGATTTGAGAGTTGTTTAGAAGAGGCATTGGATACATCCCCGCCTATCCACCTGTCGTCGGAGCCGCTGATGAGTACGTTGGATGAGAGGTCAGCAAACGTGACTGCATTCACGTCATCAGCATGGCCTTGCACTCTTTTGAAAAAAAAAAAAACATGTTCAGAACGCGCCGTTTTTTCAACAGAAAACAAACAACTCAACTGATGAATCACTTGTCTCGTTTCAATATCATACACAAAGATTAACCCGTCACTGCACCCAGCCACAACTTCCCTCCCATCGTCGCTCAGCCTCACAGACCACACGCCAAAATCACCTCCTAAGCTCAGCGGGATGTGGTCATTCGTACCAGTAGAGTCTCTCATGCCCGAGTCCACGAAATGCGATAGATTGACGAGATACACGGTATCATGAATGCTTGCGTAAATGAGAGTTCGTGAATCGCGGGCAAGGTCACAGTCGGTGATGGTCCAGCGTCCAGGAGCCGCGTCGATGGTCGCAGCGCTACGGAATCCGCGCGTTGTGTCCATGATATGCAACTTGAAATCCTGCGTGGCGCAGTACAGCATTGATCCGTCGTAGCTGAACTGAGCTGGAATACGAACGCGCCGTCAGTTGTTTTGTGATATGGATGCTGACTAATCACGATGACTAATCAATGAAAGCAGTCACCGCAGTACGGCTTCGCATCCGTCGTGAGCACAGTCTGTCCATGTCCGTTTGGCACGAGCCGAGACATGATCCGCCGCTTGTCAAGAACGCCTCCACCTGCAACACCCCACAACTGGCGGATGAGCAACTGGTCCGGCTTCTCTGCGTCCGACTGGTCCGATTCTACAGAGCTCGCATACACTTCATGCGTGCTGTGATGGGGGATCTGGATTTGGTCCTCTTCTTCATCGCTGCTCTGTTCCATGTCGCCGCCAAAGGCCGCAGACCAGACTGCCTCCGAGTCTTCCGTTGAGTTGCTGGATTCGCTGCTCGCGTCTTGCCAGTTGCTGTCGCTGTCCTCGCTATCCGATTCGTTCATGGTTGTTGGGGTTTTCGATTTCAAATGTTGCAGATCCTGAACCACCGTTTTTATTTACGTGACCAAATAATAAATATTTATGCCTCCAATCAGAATGCTTTCAAATGCGTATCTCAAGATTTCGGAATGCTTGAGTGGCTGTGGCGGCTCTTTCTTTTTTTTCTGTGGTCGAGCTCGGAACCGGAAAGCGCTTTTTTCCCGTTCCCGGAAATCTGAAATCAATCAGCTCAACGATTAGTTTCCCACAATCATATGAACAGCCGGTCCAAAGGTGCCAGCGACTCAACCGTGCCCAAAGAGAGCATGAAGGACTCCTTCACACACTTGACTCCCGCCGAGCGTGACGAGGCCATGAAAGACCCCATGCCCTGGGAGTCCGCAAACTTGCTGGACAAAATCACTTTCTGGTGGGTCACCAAAGTCATCATCAAGGGATCAAAGAAGGTGCTGTGTGTGCTGTTGTTGGTCTTCAATAGCCCCCTGAGGAAGTGAAGCTGACGCTATTCTTTTCTTCACAGCCGTTGGAAACTGCCGACATGTGGCGCATCAATGACTCCATGGCCGCAACTGGACTCGCTGAATCGTTTGCCAAAGAATTTGCACAGCAAGTGGCGCTGAATGCCGCCGCACTCGCCCAGGACGCTAAAATTACCGACGGTAGCAAGCCCAAAGGCTTGAAACCGGGAGATGGGAAGATTCTTCAACGCACTATTTGGAAGCTGTATTTCCACAAAATCTTCCCTGTGGGCTTCATTAACTTGGGAACGAACATGTGAGCGCCGCTGTTTGAAGTGTGAAGTATTTTTTGAAGCTTGACGGTTTTTCTTTCTTGATCTGTGGAGGCAGCTTTGGAAACCTGTCGCCGCTCTTTATCAACTACATTATTGCCTTCGCGAGTGGAAGATCGTTGGACCCTGGAAGTAATCCGCTCTGGCACGGGATTTTGTTGTGCTTTGGACTGTTTTTTATGCAGATTGCGTCATCGCTTTGTTCAAGCAACTTTTTCCAGTTTGGACAGTACTACGGTGCGTGCGCGTAATCTTTGTTTCTATTATTTGTGTATGCTGATGTGTGGGGTGTTTGTTCCTGGCGCAGGTGTCCGAGTTCGAACTACAATGACCGCGCTGAGTTACCGCAAGTCCATGCGCCTCAGCGCCGCATCCCGCCAAGAGTTCAACTCGGGAAGAATCATTACCATGGTTTCTACAGTACGTGTATAAGCTTGTTGAGCATAAAAACAGGACGTGACATACCATCAACCCACAGGATTCAAGCAGAATGGAAAGCTTTCTATGGCTTGTCAACGTGTTTTGGACAGCGCCCTTCAACCTTGCCATGATGATTGGGTTCCTGATTTACCAGCTCGGCTGGCCCGCATTAATTGGCGTCTCCATCTTGATCGCCCTCGTCCCAATCCAATACAAGCTCTTCAAACTCATGTCCGCACTCCGCCGCGACATTGCCCCCGTCACCGACCAACGCGTAAAACAAACAACTGAAGTCTTAAACGGCATCCGCGTCATCAAATTTTTTGCATGGGAAGACAGTTTCTTGGACCAAATTTCTCGTATCCGTGAACGCGAAATCGGACTTGTCCTTAAACGTGCGATTTTATCAGCGTTTGGAATGACCATTGCGTACGTGTTTCCAGTGCTGTCGGCGGCGGTTTCGTTTGTGGTGTATGCGCAGTTTCGTGTTTTGAATCCGGCAAATGTGTTTTCCGCGCTTGCCTGGTTTAGTATGTTGCAGTTTCCGCTAATGTTTTATCCGATGGTGAGTTTTTGCTTTTTGTTTTTTGGTGTTAATAAGTGCGAGAGTGGCTCATGGACCTTTTTCTTTGGTGGCATCCCAGCTCATCAATTCCTGGGCCGACTTTAATATTGCTCTCACCCGTATCGAATCGTTTCTCCTCGCGCCTGAGCTCGAAGACCAGCCTGCTGTAGACACGAACCACGAGTTTGCTCTCTCAATCAGCGACGGGTAATAATTTCTTTCGTTGTTATGAAGTTTACAGAATGTATGCTAACAAATTGGCCCAGTGAATTCTTGTGGGAGCCTTCGACTGCTTCAGATCCCGCAACTGCAATGGAAAAATCGCATTTGCGCGACATTAATTTACACATTAAACGCGGCGAGCTTGTGGCAATTGTTGGGGCCGTTGGAAGCGGGAAAAGTTCCCTGCTGAATGCAATCATCGGTGAAATGAAACGAAAGAATGGGTCCATTGTTTACTCTGGAAGTTTGGGATATGCCCCACAGTCTGCTTGGATTCAGGTACGCGCGAAGAAGCTGCTGTCAATTGTTCCACAACTAAATGGCCATACAAACTTAGAATGCGACTCTTCGAGAAAACATTCTGTTTGGAAACGAGTACGAACCAACCCGATACCAGCAAACAATCCAAGCCTGTGCCCTGGAACCCGACTTGAAAGTCCTCCCAGCGGGAGACATGACTTCCATTGGTGAACGTGGCATCAACCTCTCCGGCGGTCAAAAACAGCGTGTGAACCTCGCCCGCCTCGTTTACTTTGACGCGTCCATCGTTTTGATGGACGACCCGCTCTCGGCTGTCGATGCACATGTGGGAAAGCATCTTTTTGAGGAGTGTATTCTTGGAAGCATGCGGGGGAAAACGCGTGTTCTTGTCACGCATCAGTTGCATTTTCTGAGTAAAGTTGACCGTGTTGTTGTCATGCGTGACGGTGGCATAGTTGAGCAAGGGACGTATTCGGAGCTTGTCAAGAAGGAGGGGGGAGAGTTTAGTGCTTTGATTCAGAACTATGGTTCGAAGGAGGAGGAAGAGCGGGACGAGGAAGTGGAGGCGCAATCAAGCGATTCAAAGAAAGTAGCGGTAGATGCGTCTCAGAAGGAAAGCAACAATAACAAGGATATTATGGTTGTCGAGGATCGCGACACTGGAAATGTGAAGGCTGAGGTTTGGCTGGGATACATACGTGCACTTGGAGGTGATGCACAAACTTATCATTCCACAAACTGTCACTGAAAACTGTCTTCATTCTCAAATCCAAAAAGGCCCACTCTTTGTCGTGGTGTGCCTCTTCCTGCTGATATCACTTCAGGCTGTCAAACTATCCAATGACTTTTGGCTGACGCTGTGGACTTCGAACCGGTTTCCGCAACTGTCCCAAGGAGCCTACATTGGAATTTATTTATCGTTCGGAGTGGCGCTGTGTCTGCTGACCTTTTCTTTCGGAGTTTTCTTTGCCTTTTCTGGAACCCGCGCAGCAAAACAACTCCAAAACCTTGCAATTACGCGCATCATCCGCGCGCCTGTCTCCTTCTTTGACACGAACCCCATGGGACGCATTCTGAACCGCTTCGCAAAGGACCAAGACTCCATCGACCAAACCCTCGCCGACTCGTACCGGCAGTTCGCCACTAGTTTGGCATCGGCGGTTTCCACGTTTGTGCTCATTATCTATGCAACGCCCATCTTTGTGGCTCCGTTGGTTCCGATTCTGGCCGTGTATTACTTTATGCAACGGCTGTATCGGTCCACGTCGCGAGAGTTGAAGCGGTTGGATTCAACAACGAGGTCGCCTCTGTATGCAAATTTTGGCGCAACACTTTCTGGTCTCCCAACGATTCGAGCGTGAGTATTTTCTTGTTTCATCATTTGAAGTGTTTTTGCCTGAATTAACGTCGCATGCAGGTACGGTGAACAATCGCGATTCATTCGAAACAACGATGCAGCAACCAACGCCAACAACTCTCCCTTCTGGCTGCTTGGGTTATCTCAAATGTGGCTCAGTGTGCGTCTGCAGTTCTTGGGCGCTTTGTTGGTTCTGTTTGCTGCCATTTTTGGTGTCCTGGCCGCGGATACGATTGAGCCGGCTATTCTCGGGCTGCAGCTGAGGTGATTTTGTTTTTTTAGGAAGAAATGATTATTGTGTGTTTGTTATTGATGGTCTTTGCATCGGTATAGTTACGCGCTTCAAGTGACACAGATTTTGAACCAGTTTGTGTCCCAGTTCACAGCAGTGCGTAGAAAACGTTCCATTGATGAATTTAAAATAACCTTGTCTTTCGCCTCTGTTAGATTGAAATCGCAATGAACGCTGTCGAACGTGTGGAGCATTACGCGAACCGTGTTGAAATGGAAGCAGCCGCAGTCATTGACGCACACAGACCGTCAAACGCGTGGCCTGAATCTGGTCAAATCTCCTTCCAAGACGTGACGATGCGCTACGGGCCCGAACATCCGTTTGTCATTAAAGGCGTCTCGTTCCAGATTCAGAATAACCAGAAAGTAGGCATTGTGGGACGTACGGGAAGCGGAAAGTCCAGTCTCATGCAGGTTTGGTTGATGCGGCGCCTTGCTTTTGGTTGATGGTCTAACGCATTTCTTGTTTTTGCAGGCGCTGTTCAGAATGGTGGAGCCTTCTTCGGGTAAAATCGTGATTGACGGAGTCGACACTTCCACAATCGGTCTCAAAGATTTGCGCTCAAGGCTCGCAATCATCCCGCAAGACCCTGTCTTGTTCTCGGGCACCTTTCGATCCAACTTGGATCCTTTCCATGAACATACGGATGCGGAAGTTTGGGACGCTATCACCCGTGCTGGACTCAAAGCCAAAGTTTCTGATTCTCCGGAAGGGTTGGAAGGGTTTATTCAAGACGGTGGAGAGAATTTATCTGTTGGCCAGCGCCAGTTGGTGTGCTTGGCCCGCGCAATGTTGAAAAAACCAAAGATTCTGATTATGGATGAAGCGTGAGTTTTATACTTCGCCTGCTCTTTCGATAAAAACTAAAATACCACCTTTATCCAAAGCACCGCCAACGTGGACTACGAAACCGACGCATTCATCCAGCAAGCTCTTCGCTCCGATTTTAAAGACGCAACGATTTTAACTATCGCACATCGCCTCAACACAATTATCGACTATGACCGCGTTCTTGTCTTGGACGCGGGGCTTGTCGCCGAATTTGATTCGCCTCATCATTTGTTGAACAATACCTCTTCAAAGTTTTACGCTATGGTTGCAGAGACGGGAACCGGGAATTTAGAGATGCTTAGAGAGATGGCAGCGACTAAAGGGCATAGTGCTGTCGTCGCACAGGATGGAAGGGTGGAGCCGAATCAGTGGATAGCGTCAATCTGACCATCTGTATTCTCGCAATAAACGCAAATAGAAGTAATCCCCAGCTGTTATAAATGAGATTTTAACAAAAAAAAAAAAAAGAATTAAAAGCGCTGGCTGGAATCATCACACTGGCGCATTAAACACATCGAAATCAATATCTTCAACGTCATCTGCCACTAGAGGTTCAAGCGCAATCGATCGGCGGCGAGAAGACCCGCGGCTCAGCCCAACTGACTGAGAAAGACCCTTGCTGGTATCTTGCTGAGGTTGCAAATAACCGCTACCACGAATGTTCGACTTGGAAGTAGAGTCTTTCGATGACGCGTTTTTTGCGGGCGGCCAGACCTGTGTTGCATTCAAAATAATGCACGGGTAGTGTGTGCAAAAGCCACAGAATTTCTTTGTCTTGACGTATGCACCCACCTTGGCTGGGATTGATTGAGAGGCGCTCCAGTCGTACTCGGCTTGGTTTGTTGAATGCTGACTCATCTGCAAAGTGGGCTTCTTTGCCGCGCGCCCAGTGTTCTTGTGTGTAGATGCAGACTGTTGAGCGGTGAGTGAGTATTTTGGAGGTGCATCGCCCTTTGTAGTCAATATCTGGCTTTAGTATTTTTCCTTGAAAAAGAAGGTATGAAGGGCACCTTCTTCGATCGCTTTTTGGCTCTGGCGCCGTCAGCTTCTCCCAATCTTTCTTCCAAATGCCTTCCCATTCCACTATCCATCTGGTTTGAACTTCCTGCATGTTCATCCTCAAAGCCCTGCTTTTTCGATACCGCAGATAGTCGGGGTTGCTTTGTGGCTGGAGTGAGAGGCTTCACCCCCTTTTGGGCAGATGGGGGGACCCAAGCCGTGTGAGGAAACGGTGACGCGTAATCTGCTGCTGTGTTTGAAAGGGGTTGGGCATTCGAGCGAGGTGGTGTTGCACCCAACTGGCAGTCGTGAAAAATAAAAAGCATCAGTTCGTTAGTTAATGAATGACTGGAGAAAAAGACAATTACCGGCTTGGAGACTTCAGGCAAAACATCAGCAGGTTTAAGCGGCGGCAGATTCAACACAGACGCCGCTTGAAACTCGCCCGTCAAAATCGAACGCTTCGTCTCCTTCAACTCGGCACGAATAACAGCAAGGTCATCATTCGCTTTCTTGAGCTTGGAATCTGAGCTTTCGAGCAAGTTTTTCAAGTGAACTACTTCAATCTTGTTGTCGCGAAGTTGAGTTTCCAATGATTCTGCGTTGCTTTGTTTTGATTTCAATTCGTCTAACATCATGCGAGATTGGTTGAGTTGCTTGACTTGGGAAGCCAGATCTGCGCGGAGTTTTATGTTTTCTTGCTTGCCGCATTCCTGGTGAAAAATTGTGCCGTGTAAAGGGTAGTCTGCGCTGATGCAAAAAAAGCACAGTGTACCGATTCAGTTCGCAATTTCTGGATGATTTCTTCCTGTGCAACGGAAAGGCTACTCGCTTCGCATAGTTTATGGTCGAAGCGATCGCGCTGATGTATGGAATGTGTAAGAAGAATTGCATGCAGTGAATATTGCGGTACAAATTACCTCAGCGGAAGATTGCTCTTTTGCAGCAATTTCCACTTGCTCGATCTGAAGCTTCATTTCCTGCAGCGCCATTTCCTTTGCATCGCATTCGCTCTTCTATGAACGATTGAGTTTTGTGTCAACACACATTGAAGCACTTTTGGTGAATGGTACCAATAGCAGATTTTCTTCTCCTTTTTCGATGCAATCCAAAGATTTGAGTGCGAGTTGCTGTTCTAAAGATTCTCTCTCCGTTTCCTGTTCAACTCATTTGAGAAGGTGATGAATACCGGCCAATAAGTGACGTTACGCACCTTTTCAATGGCAAGAGCCGTCTCGGCCTCCAATTCTCCCTATGCGCCGTAATACTTAAGTGGGACCTAGATTGATACAAATATATCACCTTGATCGCATCCAACGCTTCCATCAACGCGGTCTCCTTTTCGAGTAGACCAGCAGTCCGATTTACTTCGTTCTCGAGCGCCATTTGAGTTTCAGTTCGAAGCACCTCAAGATCTTTTAATCTGCTGACAAGAGTTTGGCGGTCAGTGTCTCCGGCATTCGTAAGGACCTCGTGCTGCTGAGCTGCAGCCGCAAGTTCAAGTTCGAGTTTCTGCGCGTCCAAGAAAAAATCAAACAACCCCTCTCGATATCAGTTATAAAAATGGACAAAAACCTCGATGATTGATTGACGTTGATTGATCTCTTCTTGCTTCTTGTCGTCCTTTGTGGTGAAAAACGTTACTAATATACAAAGGCAAGAAAAAAACGCATTCCAATACCCGTTGAAGTGCCTCAGCAATTTCAATTTCGCACTTCTCCAGTTTCTGCTGCAATATCTGTCTTTTCTCTGCGTATCGAGTTTCGTTCTCTTGCATCTGTTTCTCACGATTGTCAAGTGACTCTGTGCATGTGCCCAGCTTTTCTTTGAGAGCAACAAGCTCTTGTTGCATAGCAGAAAGCTCTCCTTGCTTCTGAGTGCAATCATTCTTAAGGTTAGCCAGTTGTTCATTCAGGGCGACGATTGACTGTTCTTTGGCGGCAAGAGCGCAGCGGTGATCGAGGACAGATTGTTCGTACCTTCAAGAAAAAGCAAGTTCAGTGGTTGATATAGTGATTCGACAGGTAAGCTCACTTGATTTTGGCATCTTTTTCGATTGTAGCAATGGCCCCTTCCTTGAAGGCAATCTGTGCCTGCAATCGCTCAACGTCCGACTTCAGTCCCACAATTTCGATCTTCCTGGCATCCGCTTCAAGTCCACTGAGATGCTGAATTTGTAAAAACTGCTCCACTCGCATCTCAAGCTCGCCCACTTTTCCTTTAAACACAGCCGCCTGCGTTTCCACCGAACACATCAAATCCGCACGTCTGACCACCTCTGCCTGTTGCAACTTGAGCGCCGCCTCTACTTCAGCCAATTTTTCAGAATGCTTCGTTTCCAGGCGAGTGAGCGTTGCGTCGTGCATTTCTTTCAGCCGATTCAAGGTCTCTGCCGCGGCTTTTTTTTCCTCGCGAAGTTCTTGTTTTTCGCATTGGAGAGCTTCTTTGTGGGTTTCTGACTGTTTATCCATGTGTAAAATGTGCTCGCGTTTTAAGGCTTCCAAGTCAGATGCGTGAGACTGTTGGAGCGTGGTAATGGCTGCTGCGTGGTCGGTTTTGAGTGACGCATGTGTTGTCTGGAGGAATTCAAGGTGTGACTTGACGTTATCTGTTTAACCACGCTTGTGCTTAAATTTGGGTGTAACGAGAGATGGGCGCGCGGGGGCGGTTACCATAATCTGCTTTCAACTTAATGGAAGCTTGGGTGGCATCAGCGAGTTTCTCGCGATCCGCTTCGCGCAAAGCAATCAATTCGGACACTTGATTTTTCGATTCCGCCAGTTTGGTTTCACTTTCGCTGCATTTGGATTGCAAATGGATGATTCCCATTTCTTTTTCCTTGATGATTTCTTTTGCCAAACCATCTGAAAAAAGGTCAAACGTGATTTTAGTGAATTCAGTGGTTTTGCATTGATCGATGCAGTGGTTTCGCTTGGCTTGTGAAAGATTGAAACTCAACTTGCATCACTGAGTTCTTTTAAAGAAGATACCGAAAGTGCTTGCGCCGCTATCGCTTCTTGTTTAACTGTTGGGCGAAAATATTGGGTTCACGAGGTGTGGACGAAACGCGCAGATTTCTTTTCACAAACATGTTCTCAGAGAAACCAGTTCGGACTCAATCGCGCTGCGTGAAGATTCCATATTTCGTACGCGGAGTGCGATACCGGCCTTGTATTTCTAAGTTGACAGTTAAGCAATTTTGAACATTTTCCGAAACAAAAAACGAACCTCGAACTCTTCAGCGAGAGTGGAGGCAGTTTTAGATCTGAAATAAAATCGACAGATGCGTTGGTCATAATGCGCTCATCTTTTTTTTTTTGTCGTTGTCAGCTTACTCTCTCTGAGCGCGTTCAAGGGCGGGTTTCAGCAGTTTTTGACTGTGCTCGAGTTCTTCGATGGCATGATGAAGCTGTAAAAATTGCTGATGAAGGTTTTCATTCTTGATGTTTGCTTTTTCAAGTTCAGACGTCTGCAGAAAATAGTGTTCGTCAGCCTGTGTAAGATTGCGACAGTTAAAAAACAGCGCACGCATACCAGCTCATCAATCTTTCGAGTCTGCTCGTTTTCCTTCTGAGTCATCATTTGAGCGGCATACATGACAAGTCCAAGGCTTCCCCCCGAAACATCATTTGCACGCGCCATGTCCAT
Organism: Chytriomyces cf. hyalinus JEL632; assembly: GCA_025435555.1. Lineage (NCBI taxonomy): Eukaryota > Fungi > Chytridiomycota > Chytridiomycetes > Chytridiales > Chytriomycetaceae > Chytriomyces > Chytriomyces cf. hyalinus JEL632. The sequence continues at coordinate 193,936 of JAIWWG010000042.1, read as the reverse complement.
CGGCAAAGCAATCGACGTTGACGATGACGACGAAACGACCAACGACTTTTGTAAAGGTTGTTGTTGCAAATGAAGTTGGTCTGGCAACTGCTGCGGCGCTTTCCGCGTTAAAGAATTCATGCTTCCATTTTTGGCTGCTTGTGCGTCTCCGCGTTTGTTGAGTTGGGCTTTGAGTTGGGCTTGTTGTTTCATTGCAAGTGCTTGTTGAACGTCCATTTGTTGTTGCTGTTGTTGCTGTTGTTGTTGTTGCTGCTGCTGTTGCTGTTGTTGCTGTTGGGGATGGCGTTGTTGATGTTGGGCTCGTTGTGTGGGTGCAAGTCCAGGTGGCGCGGTTTTGGATTTACTCGTGTCGCCGTTTGAATCTCGAGACCCTCTGTCCCTACTCGAATCTCGGGGACCCTCTCTATTCGGATCTCTACTCGGGGTCACGTCTCTGCTGCTCGAATCCCTCGACGGGTCACGAGACACGGACCTCTTTGACGGAGTGACCATGACAGGCGGAGGTTGCTCGAGAAGTGGCGCGGCCACGACAATGTCAGGGGGCGCATCTTGGACAGAGATGCGTGGCTCAGACGACGGCGGTGTCGGTGTCGGCGTTGCAGGGGCTCCAAAAAGACTCTTTCTGCTCTTTCCCACTTGTGCAGAGAAGAAGGCCATGTTTCTTGTGTTTGGGTGGGGGGTTTTGGGTGGCCCTGTTTTTTTTCTCCTTTCTTTTTTTTTTTTTCCTTTTTTGTTCATCCGAACATTGAGGATTCGGACAACGCAGAAAATGGATTTATAATGCGCGCATTTTATCGTGACTTCAACATTTAAAAATAAGTCAGCAACACATTTAAACTGTAAAAATGTTCTCACGCAAATCCACATCGACTGCCCAACCCCCCTCGTCGCAGCCGCCCATCCTGTCACCCCCGACTGCGTACAACCCCCCAGCAGACTACCCACTTACCGGTTTCACCGCCGAGCAGAAGGCGCAATTCGACACACTCACTGCCCACGTTGCGAATCTGCTTCAACACGAACTAACAGGCGTCCCGCTTGACGGCGAAATCGAATGGGCAAACGATGAGTGTGTCGTGCGATACTTGAAGGCTGCAAAGTTTGACGGCGAGCGAGCGGCGGCCATGATTGAAAAGACTCTTCAATGGTGTGTGTTGTTTAAATTGTTTTTCGCAAAAACAGATTTGTCAACCCCCCCCTCCCCCCCTGGAGACTGACCAGTGGTCGTAAAAATACTCAAAACTTTACCAGGCGCAGAGACTATCGACCCACCGAAATTTCGTTTGATGAAATGGAACCCGAAGCAGAAAACGGGAAAGCCTTCTTCAACGGTTTTGACAGAAACCATCGGCCCGTCTTTATCCTCAACTCGGGCATCACATACAGTAAAGACCCGGAACGATACAACCGATACATTTTGTTTAATCTTGAGCGAGGGCTTGCGTTATGTCCGCGTGGGGTTTCGCAAGTCTGTGCGATTGCAAATGTCGATGGTGTCACCATGTTTAACCAGAATCCAATGTCGGGGACGTTTAAGTTGGCGGATATTTTTCAGAATCATTATCCTGAGAGGTGATTTGTCCCTTGTTTTGGTTTTTGATTGGGGAGGGCAGACTCTGATTGTCAATGTGTTTAGATTGGGTTGGATCTGTGTCATGAACCCGCAATGGTACATCTGGGTTCTTTCAAAGGTTATTTTGCCGTTCATTGATCCAGGTTTGTTCTTTATTTTTTTGCGTATCGTAAACAACCGTGTCTAACATACTTTGCACAACCAGTCACAAAAGCAAAAGTCAACTTTTGCTATACAAAATCGGCCAAAAAGAGTGAGCCCAAGCTGGATGAAGCTGCATCAGAGGGAACCGCCGGAACCGGGGGTTGGGTCGAAAATCTAAATCATGTCATGGATCCCGAGCAGTTGACGATCGCGTTGGGAGGAAATTATGATTACACGTATGATCATAAAGTGTACTGGCCTGCACTCAAAAAGGCGGTTTTAAAGAACTGATTATGTGCAAGCTCGGACGTGGGGGGTCGGGATATCTATGATGGCGGTCAAGTTTGTTTTTTTTTGTCTTTTGAAAGTCAAGTTATCCGTTTGTTTTTTTGGAGTGGCTCGTTGTTCTTTCTGATCCAAGTGTAATCTATCAAGTTATCATTCGACAACAATACAGAGTTTAGTGGGACGCCTTGAGAATGGACGACAGTTTTTAAATTTTAATCGGGAACCAAAAACAAAAAAGACGACAAGATTTACATCGAGGACAAGAACAAACAAACATATTATGAAACGATCCGGGTAATCAATACCCGTCCAGCAACTAAATAAACAAATGCTTCACACCGCACCCTCAACACTCTAAAACAGACCCGAGTCTTCCATGTTGGAAAACAACTGATTTTCCTTTTTCCGTCCCTGACTCTTGGACTTGCTGCCGCCGCCAAACAATCCCAGTCCACCAGTTCTCTCTGACCCTGAGTGGGAGCTGTGCATTGACACTGCATCATCTTCACGTCCAAAAATTCCACCTCCACGAATACCACCCAAGCTTCCATATGAAACAGAAGATGCTTCAGATGCTGCAATACTCCGCACATCCGCTCCAACTGCGCCTGGCATAATCGGTGACACGATGGTAGTCGATTCAGACCCCCTCCGCAACAACCCTTGCACGTCCGAAGTAGCTTTCCAAGAAGTCAAGTTTTGGTTGTACGCGGCCAGTTGTTGTTGCATGGCTGCTGCAGCTGCGGCGCTGCTACTGCTAGTGGAGCTGACGTCGGAGTTAAGGCGGGGTAAATTGGTGGGAGCGCGGAATTGGACGGGAGCTCTTCGTTCGGTGCTAAAGGATCGGGCCATGTGAGGGGGGTTCATTGCTGCTTGAGCGGCTTTTCGTTGTTGGTTGATCCACTGTTGTTGATATGATGGAAGCAAAAATTAGGGGTTTGGGTTTTTTTTTGCAATTTGGACGAGATGGAATTGAGGATATGGAATCAGAGTTTTGAAGCGGACAGTTTCAGATTCTTGTTAAGGGTGTTATGTAATGCGTGTTGGGGGGAAGTCGATGTTGATGGTGAGGAGGACGGACGCCAGTGACGGACGCCAGGGCCCAGTGGCCGGATATTAAAAGGGGATGAAAAAAAAAGGACAAAAAAGTGAGGGTTATCGGGCTTGCTGCGCACGTACCTCAAGATTGTCGCGGGAAGCATCCTCGTGGCCACTGTCTCTGCGAGTGAGCGCCTTGAGCTTAGAGACCCACGTGTTCTTTGCCGTCTTTGTAGGAGCGAGAAGTCTGTGTGTGGTGTCCGAATGTGTTATGAAACAATGGAGATGGATAACGGTGATGGAAAATGACAATTTTTACTACTCACACCCACGACCGTGTCTTGTCGGCAGTGTCTGCCACTTCGAACGCAAGCGGGACGGTTGGGATGTTCTCGTACACTGCAGTGGATGCAATGAGCGGCATCTGCTCGAGGGCGGTTTCGTGGCTGTCGGCGGACGGAAACAGATGCATGGCTTCGTTGCCCAGCACCACATACACCCGTACCCATTCGTCGCCGCTTGCATGGCTGAGATGTCCTGTCATGGCATTGGTGCCGCACTGGGCGAGGACTTCGGCAACAGTGGGTGTCGATCCTTTTGATGAGAAGTGAGGGTGTGTAAGCCAGAAGGACGGATAGAGTGAGAATGTAGGGGCAAGCTTACCAGCCAGATCGGCGTTGAATTCGTTGAGACTCAGGTCCAGGTCCCGCATCAGATCTTCGACGTTGATAGGAGCCATTTGTGTGTTAGTCTGTGGGGCACTGGGTGGGAAGTTCGGATGTCTTTTGAAGAGGAAAAATTGAGGACCAATAAAAAATTGAAGAAAGGGGGGGAAATTGGTTTTGGGCTTGTTGTTCGATTTTCCTTTTTTTTTTTTTTTTTTTCACTTCAGTGCAGGTGAGTGTAACGCTGCGGGAGTCGTGTCTGTGCACATAGACTCCCATGTGCGCTTTTAATGAGCTGTCTGTCTGGCTGGTGGCGGGGTATGCATTGGTATACATGGGTATACATGGGGGCAGAGAGCGGGAGGGAGGGAGGGAGAGGGAGAGGGGATAATGAGAAATGACATTTGCATCTCTCCCTCATCAGCGGCAATCTTCATCTTTAAGCCACAACCCAGGCATACACACACGCACACTCAAAAGTCATTCCGCCTGCGCATCCTGAACTGTAACAGACATCCTATCTCTCCCTCTCTCTTTCTTCCACTTTCAACTCAACACATATTTACGTATCCGAGTATCCAAGTATACACACCAACTGAACATCAACTGCATCAAGTACATACAACGATCCTATTCACAATGCTTGAAATACACAACCAACTCTCTAGGGAGTATCAAAAAAAAAAAGAATTCAAAAATGAACAATCAAAACAAGCCGGCTCCCTCCATTCCTGCCACGAGACCATCGTGGTTCTTGCTCTTACTAGATGCAGGACTATCGGCCGCACTCTTTCCACGACTGAACCCAAAGAAGGTCGAAATCGGCGACACCCCCTTCACAGTTGGAGATTTACCTTGATCACTAATGGAGACCGTATCTCCCGCCTTTCCAAAAAACCCGCCCCCGCTCATTCCCGCACTTCCAAAAGATCGGACACTTTGCACATCGCTATCACTGCCTGAACTTCTCCTTGCCGAAGCCGCTGGTTGCGAGAATGTAAAAGACCGCGTAAGTTCTGGCGTGACTGGAGTGCCTACTGAGCTTTTACCACTTTGTGCACGTGAGAGGTTCGACGACGTCTGCAGTGTTTGGAGGTGCGGCGCTGCTGCTTGTGGCGACGGTGGGAGTGGGGATGAAGAAGATGCCATGTGAGCTTCATACGCAGCCATGTGCTGTTGCTGCTGTAAAATCAGTTGCTGTTGAAGCATGAGCTGGTGTTGCTGTTTCAGAACCAGGTCTTGGGATGGATTGTACAAGGACTGGCGGTACGATTCATGCTGTGCACGCAGTTGGGATAGACGCTTTTCCATTGAGATTTCCTGGTGGGATGGGATAGGGATTTGGATGCTGGGGATGTGGGAGGAAGCTTTCTTGGGTGCGGCTTCATTTTGGTGAGTGGTTGCGAGGCTGGCGTCGGAGGGTGTGTCGTTATCGTTGAAGTAGTCGTTGATGACGTCTACGAGGTTTTGGGATGGATAAGCTCTCAAGCCGGTCGAGAAGGAGGATAGAGAAACACACACACACACCTTCTTCAGTCAGCTCGCTCAGAGTAATGTCCAGCTCGCGCATCAAGTCTTCGATCTGGGCTACAACCGTCATAACTTGTTGTTGTTGTTGTTGTTGTTGGTGTGTTTTTGGGATCTTTTTTGGATTATGTGATTCTGATGGATTTGGATTGCTGCGGGTGCATTTTGCTGTTTCAATTATGTAAAAACAAGAGCATAAAAATTCCCATTCCACTCATTAATTTGTAAAAATTGTCAGAATGAATGGGGCCAATTCGAAACAGACTTTAGAATAAGAAAATGAGATGGCTTGTCCTTCAATTCAATTGACCGTTCTCTAAATTGGATGCGTGTGTGTGGCTTGACTATCATTTTGGATGCGCGTCAATTTTGCAGTTTCAGGGTCCATCCGGAGTTGCCGAAGAAGAGAAGCGCGAGTTTATTTCATTTGGTAGCTTGGAAACTCTTTTATTTGCTTTTGGACCTTGCGAAAATAACATACAACTGACACCCACAATGAAATAAGAATACATACATGCACATACACTTCCATCTCAACCATCAACCTACTGGAACCTACTGGACACCACCCCACTTCAATAATTGTTGGTAGCACATCCAAGCGCTCTCTGCGCAGCCAGCAAGTTGGCACTACCACGCTGCTGCACTGGAAACGGGTTCGCCATCAACGGCCCCGTCGCAGGAAACTGCAACAAATTACTCGCACCCGACGCCTGCCCCAACGCCAAAATATTTGGCAAAATCAGCGCATCCCTCACAACACTCATTTGCACTGCAAACCCAGCCGCTCTTGCAGGATTCTGTGCCGCGGCTCTCAACCCGTTCAAGATGCATGGCGTGTTTGATACAAGCGCTTGCAATGCGGCTCCGCCATTGTTGTTTGTGTATCTCGCCATTTTCATTGCTTCAATGGATTCAAGGGCTTCATGCGCGAATCCAGAGTTTGCCAGTGCAATGATGGAGTTGCTGTTGCGTGCATAGCTGAGGCCGATGAGGGATGTGCTGACGGCGTATACGTGGTTGGCAAAGTTGCTGAACGCGTCGCTGGCGGATTGCGCAGGGGCTGGGGCAAAGAGGATGCTGTAGGGGCTGGTGTTTTGGTTGACGATGCGGTTACCGCCGCCGTTGTTGTTGTTGTTGTTGTTGTTGTTGTTGTTGTATCTGCGCGCGAGTTTGGCGGCTTGTGTGTTGGATGTGGGTTCTTGTGCTCCAGGGGTGGTGAGTTGGTTTTGATTGAGCTGGGCGTCTGTAGCTTGGGCAAAGGTCGTTTGGACGAGCAAGGCCAGGAAGGGGAGGAGCATGTGCAATTGCATTTTTTTGTATCAAGTGGAGCTGAAGACTGAAGCTGTAGTTTTGAATTGGATGTTGGTTGGATGGATGTTTTCTCTTCCTTTTAAGTAGATTTACCAGTCATGAACAAACAAAAAATTATCAAACTTTGGGTTGGTGCGTAATGGCACATCTTGACAATTTTTACAAACATTGCATAATCTCAGGCGCAGAAAACAGCAACAAATCTTACGAGCGCAAGGAAAAAGAAAGGCGCATATTCCAATTGATAAGTTACAACAAAAATCAAAAACAAAAACTACAGAACAATGAGCCCCAATCAATCGTCAAGCACCAAATGGTTCTCGCTCTCGTAAATAAATCCTTGAGTCTTTGGAATCGAGGTCGCAGGACGCGGTGGAACTGGTGGCTTGTATGTGTGTGTATGCAGGTTGACTTCAAACGGGTTATTCGATGAACTCAGGACCGAGAACTTTGGCTTGACTTCTTCACTTTCTGCTTGGAAAGTGTTGAAAATAAACAACAGAAAATCGACAGATTGAAAATGCACCTTGAGAAGAATCGTTTACGCGAAGTTTCTTGGTCAATCGCGAAGTATTTACAGAAGAATACGCAGCGACTGGGTTCAATGGGGCAGCACGACGCGTGCTGGGAGAATTGTCCACGTACGACAGCGAATCGCGATTGAAATTGAATCTGCCGCCATGGCTTCCCAGTTTCTTGTCATTGTAAAATAAACCGGCGTCTTGATGCATTCTTGTGTTTTCATAGATGGATGGGGATGAAGAGATGGCGCTTGATGGTGGTGCGAGAGGTTTGTAGTGTATGCGGTTGGACGATGGTGTTGCGTTCTCTTTCTTTGCGTCAATCATGTTGGCCAGTTGGACCATTTGGTTCTAGTAATAGCGGGGATAAAGCTGTGCATCACCGCTGTCTCATCATAGAGACTCACATGCATGTCATTGTACTTTGCGTTTAAATTCGAACCCCGTTTTCTCTTTGCTGGTGCAGACGAAGACGGGGTGGATTCAAAGACTGATCGTGCGCCAGAGTGGATGGAGAGGGGCTGGGGATGACCAATGTCAGGCAACAGAGAGGAAACTATCATGGACGAATATACTGACTGAGAAGGCACTGAAGGCCGACGGCACCGACTCGGAGGGAGATGAGAAGGAGTCGGCTGTTGCGACGGTCGAAGACACCCTGGATCAATGACGAAAGAGAGCGAGCGGTGAGCGGTGAGTGGCTTCGTCTGTGCTCCGCAACAAGCGCTGTCTAAGCACCGTGCGAATCGGATTGGACGCAGTTCTGCTTCGGTTGTTGAACTGGATGACTTCATATTTTTTCACTCTTTTTTTATTGGATTTGTTTACCTTCAAACCAAGAATAAAACAAATCCAAATTCTGTTCGCTCGTAATCAGCAACGGTTCTTCTTGAAGGAGGAACTCACGCACACGGACAAGACTCTGACCAAGCCAGTTCTTGCCCCTCCATTTGTTTTGATCTAAACAACTTGCTGGATAGCTGGCTTCCACACCAATGCCCCACACCAGGTCCCGCTTGCTTGCCTCGGCAATAATGAGTCCACGCGTGCGAAGCAGCTCCTCCATTGCACCCGCATTCTGTAAGCATTTGATGAGAGTCGCAACATCGCTCAGCCACGCTGCGTTCGTCTTCCACACGGTTTCGACAAAGTTTTGGACATTTCGACCTAAGTGCTTTGCCTGGGACGCAGACATTTCCGGTGTTGAAATAGCCTCCGTGAGAGCCGCTTGGTCTTGAAACAGTCCCGCTTTACAAGCTGCGAAAATGACTTGTTCGGATGATTGGAAGGTGGACTGTCCGATCTTCAGTGTGCAGGTGGACCAGTTGTCTAAGTGTGTTGAGGATGGGCCCGTGAAACAGTATACGCGGTTGTTGAAGGCCAGTTTGCCGGTTGTGTTGCAGAAGAAGCCGTTTCCACCGAGGGTCGGGGGAACCCGGAATGCTTCGGGAAGAGCCGCACCCTTTACTTGAGTGCGAAACTGCTGGATGAGTTCAAGGAGTTCCTTTTTGGATGACATTATGGTTGGTTGGTGGATTTCACTCGAGAGGTTTTAAAGTGGCCATGGCTGAGTGGGTCCGTTTTTTAAATATTTCAACTGGACCAGGACTGTGCCCAAAACAAGTTCGAGTGCAAGCACAGACGCCTAACTGAAATACTTTTTTATTGTGACATATATGCAGACATGTAAACTACTCCTTCTTTTCTGGCAGAGGCTCCGCGCCAGAGTCGCTGGACTTGTATTCTGGCAGCACCTCCTGCATTGGTGCTCCCGTTGAAGACGGCGTCCAGAAACCAAATGTGTCGTCCAGTGACTTGTACAGCAAATTTGCTCCCTCTGGACGCGGTGTGAACCCTTCTAGAATCTGTTTGGGGGTCATATCGGGCCCGTACCAAGCTGCATTGAGGGATCTCTTTTCGACAACTCCCGAGACCTCTGCAGAAACTCCCAAGTATACGCCTTTCGACATGGAGTACGAGATGATTGGTGATAGTGCTGTTAGCGTTGTGCCAGCCTCGAAGGCTCTTCCGGCTGTTCCCAACGCTGCAGCCGCGTTTCCGGCAATCGAGAAATGAGCATTGCTTTCTGAGAATGAAGCGACTGCTTCAGCAGTGTTGAGGAGTAACACGGAGTCTGTCACTTCGGCGCCAAACATGTGTCCGAAACCGAGGCCGCCCGTTTTGATGGAAAGAGGGGCGGACCATGATCCATCGTGGAGACGGGCAACAAGGATCCCTGAACCGCCTCGGGCTGAGATACCGCTTCCTACGCGAAGGACGGAGAGGATTGCGATACCTTTCGCGTTTGCTGAGCGTTGTGTGTGAGTGTTCAGTTGGTGTTAATTGGGTTGTGGAGAGTTGAACATACCAAATGCTTCAGCAGATTTGCTCTTCTTGATGTCTTCGATGGCAGTGAATGCGCGTAGAATGTTCGCGGCCTTTGCGCATTCGGTCTCCATGCTGCTGATTGAGGAGGGCATTGTTGTTGATGTTGAGTTTAGGTGGTTTGGGTTGGGAAGAGAGCTGGTATTTATAAGCATTTTTAAAGGAAACCCACGAAAAACCGGGTTTTCCACGTTTCTGACAGCATGAGACACAGGTGCGGAGTTGAACGTCCTTCTGACGTCAGTATGAGAGCATGAGTGGTGCAACTGGAGTGCTCGAGTTTAGTTATTTATTTGTCGATGCACTTGAACAAGGAAGAAGCAGTACCTCTCGCATTCTGCTTTTTTTTATTCAACTGCGCTTGCTCGAATAAAAGAGAAGCGACTTGCGAAGTTGCGAGAACGCGGGTATGGAATAAACGAACGGCGAAAGAGCTGCTCATATCCACCGTGGCAAAGAGAGCGAATGAGGACACAGAAACTCCCAAAATAAAGCAAAGTAAGACGGCTGGGGCAGCTGCTGGCTTTGCACTCAGTTTCAATAAAGTCCATGCCGCATGGCTGAAATTCGCAAACGGATAAGGTCACTGATTGATGTGTTCGAGTGATGCCGCCATGAATAAAGGTGGTGCCACTGATGCGATTCGACGGCTAATCAGCGTGCCGACTGATGATATGCCCTGCAGATCGGTACATTTCAGAGAGTCCGCAAGATATCGATAGATCGGCGGGGTGCTCCTGCGAACCCAAGCATGCCGCACTCGCAAGCGACGCTGCTGCAGCATGAACTGGACCCTTTACTGACTGAAGCAAGCGCTGCTGCGATCGAATGGAAGCGATTCGAAAGTACCGGTGCCGCAGACAGCCACTCAGACGTCTTCAGGCACAGTGGAGAGGTCTGAGCGGCGTCTTCGGCATCTTCGGAGAGATGGAAAAGACATGGTAGGTTACAAAATTGAGAATGCTCTGCACATGGTAACTTGGTGGGCAGCGCTTATTCCAATACGAAGTCCAGTAGTTTGCATAAGCACAGAATTCTCCAGCTGACGTGGTAACACCAACTTGAATCGACTGAAGCACTCGAGGCATCTGACCGACCAAGCTACATGAAAGCGTGATTGCATTGAACCAAGTCCGATTGAGGTTTGCGGTCAGGATGTGAGGAGCACTCTGCAAATATTTGGATCCGACAAATAAAGAAAGTAATGCCTTCTCATCTCTCAGCGACCCATTTTCACAATTGACGGTTTTATTCTGAAAAGAACGCGTTGTTGCTTGATTCAGTGTTCGCCAAGAGTGAAGTAAACTCTTGTTTCCAGTGGGAGCCACGCGGAGGCCCTGAATCATATCCCACCAAAAATAAAAACGGTTCAGAAACGTCACAGAATCTGAAACCGCGGCCAAAGTGTGAGTCCAGCAATCATCCCATCAATCCCTCAGTACCCATTGCCATCACCAACAATTTGAGGGTCGGAGCCAGAGTATGAATCCAACCACCAAATGGGATCCTTGACGAATGGAGATGGTCGACCGCCAGCATGCTCACTAAACTCGAAGCCAAAGAGAGCTGACCCAATCGCTGCACAGAGAGAGCTCTGATTTAGCGCAGATCCCAAAGAACAAGCGCGGGCGATCCAAACAAAGCCATTCCATCAAGCCCGTAATCATGATGGATTGCCCTTAAACGCGTTCTATCTTGGGGACTGATAAGGTCGGTTGTTATGTGCTTTTGGAATGGTTTTATTTTTAGGCTGCTCTCAGATAAACACCGAATAAGCAAAGAATATATTATACCCGACAGATGCAATTGGGATCCCAGCTGGATGAGATACTGGGCAAACTTGAACGACCTATTCACGCCATTCTCATCAGCAGCATTACCACCAATGCGCATCACCAAGTAGACCACTCTCAGCGACAGGGCGTTATCGAATCCTTGAACCTGCTTCAACAGGCTTTTGCAACCGGCCAGAACAGCCCTCCTATCCAAGTGACTACTCCCTGATTGAACTCATGCGTAATTGCGTCCTTGTTGATTGAATTGGTTGTTTTTACTCTTTCAGTGGTGTGTCCGACTGTTGGCCACTCTTCCGCTTCCAAGTAACGCACACTATTTGAATTCGGACATAAGCAGCGATAAATTGTCCTGACATTTGTGATCATTCTTCCAGACCAGCGTTTCGCAGATTACAAAGAGCTTATCGATTATCGCTTGGCGGACCCACTCGTCAACAGCCTCGTTCAGCTGCTCGTTGTTTCGGTCAAATCAACGTATGTTCAGCCGAGTCATTTGGGACCACAGCAAAGTCAGGCGGCAATTTTTATTGAGGTGCGCGCGAACGAAGTTTTCGAAAAAGTTATTCACGTCTTTCTTTCTTGCCAGTCTGTTTACAACGTACCTCCATTGCGATGGCTCCTTTATTCTGTTCTATTATTGACAAGCGAGTCGAGTCTAGTGCATCTGCATATCTATGCGGCCGAGCGGCTTTTCGAATCTGGAAATGTGGTGTTGGATAATGCTCAAGGGTTGGCGTCTGTCGAAGCAGCTGCGAAAAATCCCGTCCTTGCGCGAATATTGGAGTTTTTGGGATTTTTTGCCAAGGTTTCTTTGGAGAATGTTGTAAACAGGTATGGAACCAATGTGAGATTTCTTGGACAGTTTTGATTCCTTTTTGTTCAGTCTGTGCCAGTTGTTTTTTGGGCATTATTTGGATGGAATAATTAATGCCGGCAAGGGAATGGATAAAGGTGTTGTTATTGTTGGTTTGGTCCTATCCGCCAAAGAAAAACCGATTTAGTCCCTTTTTTTTTCAGATTCGTATAAGCGCAAGATCTTGGCATACCTGATTTCTATATTTCACATATTTCCCAACCTTTTGAACGGTGAATATGTCCCATCTCTGTTGTTTATTGCAAAAATATTCAAAGAAAAAGAAAATTAGTATGTTTCCCAAAGTTCACAGCCCTCCTCAAAGACGCATCCATATTCCAAGCCATTCTCATTGAAACCGTCACGCGTTTCTCTCTTTTCAAAACAAGCGCCAATCTCGTAAAACCCGTGTCCGAATGCGCAACCACATGGCTCGAATCCTTGCTGAAAACAAATCTTTCAGCGCAAGCTGCAGAGATTTGCAACGTGGTTTTGATCTTGGATACCGTGTGTTTGGAGAGTTGGACATCCGAGACTGCTGTTGCGGCCGTGTTTGAGCAAGGGGTTGTTGAAAGTGCGAGAAGTTTGTGTCAGGTGCAGAGTTATAATTTTGTGATGCGCGTTTTGGATTGGGTTTGTTGCATTCGTTTGTTTTTTTCAATATTGTTGAAAGAGACTGACGAAGATGTCTCGAAAAAAAAAAAGCTTCAGGACGCGTTTCTGATGTCTGCACGAGAAGCAAGTGCCGTTGTTCCGCTCATGGCATCCTTTAACGGACGAATCGAAGATATTTGCGCACGGCTTATTCAACGGTGTGAATTACAGCAACAACGGATTTCGAAAATGTCTGGCGGCCCTGGAGCCGCAAGCGGAGGATCCGTTGGCCGTTCGATTGGACCCATCACGCACCTCTTACTCTTGGTCGAACTCTGCGGTTTATCGTTTGGGAAACAAGCGTGTGTTGATGCGTTTGCCAAGATTGTGTCGCAGTGTCCTGGGCCGCGGTCAGTGATTCCTTTGGATACTGTGCCTGAGACGCAAGATGAGATTGGGGAGCTGCATTCTGTGTATATTGTTGGGTATTTGAGGATCGGGTGGGGGAATCGGGATGGGTTGCAGAGTACGTATAGGTATGGCGCAGGTGACTGTTGCGGAAGTTGTACTGATTCTCGGTGTGTTTTTGTGTGGTAGATTAGGGATTGAAACTGTCGTGGAAGGTCATTCTGACGCAACTGCGCTGTCCAACCTGTGGTGCCTGATGCAAGTGGACGAAAACGCGCATTTTCATGCTGACTCGGAGTCGACCACAAAGTATATAGTCTTCATTTTCCGGACGCAAAATCTGTCCAACTGATTCACCTCTTGATGCGAAAAGATGTATTGTGTCCAACCACTGGAAGACACTTTTATCGCTTTCGCAGACCAAAGGAGCCATACCGTCCAATCGATTACTCGCATTAACTCTCCTTCAAGAAGTATTGCCAAGCGTCATTGAAGCAAGCGGTTTCAACACATTGATGCTCACGGACTTACTTGTTGATGCGTATTTTGCAACTGTTAGTCAATACTTGCAAAAAGTGGCGGATCAGAGGAATACGGTGATGGACGCTTCAACGCTGGATGATTTCAATAATTGCATTTTGGCATTGGTGTCGCTTCTTGCTGCCGCGGCATCGTCAAATGTAACGATTCGTAGCGGGATTGCGCATGCCGTTGTTTCGAGTGCTGCCGCGTTTTCATTGGTGGAACCTGTCCTTGATGACGAAAAAATGGGGGAACCAACTTCACAATCTGAAAACGGTGGACTGAAAACAGAGCAAGGGCAAAAGAGGAATCATGGTGGTATGGTTATTGCTTCAGCTGGGATTTTGGATTCTTTGAAATCTGGGACGGATCCTGCTATGGCTTCTGAGTCCTTGTTTCTGGAGAAGAAGGCGTTGGGTTTGAATGGAACTGGAAAAATTCAAAGGAAATTTGTGGAAAAGCGGGTGGATGTGGATTTATGGTTCCCGTACTTTCAAAAGTATATATCGTTTCTGCTGCAAGCATGCGCCGATTGTCAAGGTAACGCGGTAATAGTTCAGCGAGCATGGATTGAAAATTTCCTGACGCAGATGAAAAGGCCGTCCGTGTTTGTTTTGCGGAGCGACTGGGAAATTACTTGGGATTGAGGCCGAACGACTCACCTCCGTTTGTGTCTCCTTATTTGGCCTTGCGAATGAGGTACATTGAAGGAAGAAGAATACTACGCTTTATCAGCTTGGTTCCTGACTGTTTTTCATTCTTTTTAGCGATCAGGATGTTATTTCAAAGTTTAAAGCCAGCCCGATTTTATGGGAGTTTATGAGTGCTGCGTCAAAAGGTGAGAGCCAACTTGGTCAAACAGAGAAGGCGGATTGGATTTAATGCATGCATGCAAAAAAAAAAAATCACAGATGAAACTGCATTTTTGCTTGTGCAAGACGTTCTCCGTTCATTTTGTGCACATTTGCAAATGGTATGGAATCGTCCAGTTACACGCGGGACTCCCTCGTTTACAGAGGCAGTGTCGAATTCAGAGCGGGTTGTGATGTTGGTTTGCGAGGTACGGACTTATTTTCTGCTGATACGTAATGTCAAAAGTCTGACGATGATGCAAATAATCCCAAGACCATGAAAAACTCGTACGAAGTACAAAAATGCGTGTTGCTGTTTCAGTACATCCATGCAAGCGATGCGGGGTTGTTGATGGGAGCGTTTTATGACGCTTTGACGGATTCGAGGGTTTCAAAGCAGGAATGGGGGTTGAGGTTGGACGTGTTGATGAAGCAGGTTGTGCGAAGGAATGTGGGTGAGCTAGCGGTGGATGTGAGTGTCATGTTTTTGGGATGAAATCGCGAAACAAATTTGTGCATTGTTATCTTGATCGTTGAGTGCGTTTTCAACTTGTAAACCTTGTGTTGTGCAGTGTTGCATTGTTAGACTTAACATCTTTAATGCTGACAGATAAATGCCACGTGCTCTGATTTTTCTCCTGTTTGGGAATCAAATTCCATGAACCCGAACCGAACAAACGAAAATAAGAAGCTGAAATGAAAGGCTTCAGCCCCACCTCGGAAGTAGTAAAATGCGGCAACATTCACTGCGGATGTCGATGGGGAAATCAAATTTGATCACATTTGGAACGAACTTGTCTCGCGTCTGTCTCCACAATACTTCGAAGAAAGAGCATTAGATTTGGGTTCAGTCATTGCAGTGTGGGTCATCATATTTGGGGGTGTGCGCTGCTGAGTTCAGTCATTCTGGCGAGTATTTTATCATTCAGGTTTCTATACATGCCAAATACGCCTCGTTTGCTCGCCGGTTGTGAAGGCAGAGTTCTGCGGCACCAGCGGGACGCCATGTTCGTGTACTGGGCTCGTCGCATGTCTGCATGGTTGAGCTCGTTGGAGGGTGTTCAGCACTTCAAATCCTGCGTCTCTTTCTTTCATTCAGCTTCCATTCGATCAGAGGACCGAAGTGGCCTGAGCGCTGAGCGGGTTCTGTTCGTTAGCCGCCGTCCGGTCCTGAAATGATTTCTTTTTTTTTTCTTTTTGTCAACAAAATGCCGCCATTTGCGCCAAAGACCACCAAAACTGCACCCAAAAGGGCAGCCATTGTTCCGAAGCAAAAGAGGCCGCGCGAAGAAGAAGAGAACGAAGACGAAGAGGAAGAGAAGGACATGGACGAAATTGAAGCGGATCCAGGCAATGCCGATGACATCATGGACGGAGAGTTTTCTGAAATGGAATCCGATGCTGCTGATGAACCCGAATCCAAGTCCGAGTCCAAGGCAAAGAAGCGAAAGCCGAATGGGAGTGATGCCAAATACCGGGCACCCTCGAATGAGGAAATGATTCAGCTGAAGGAGGCGACGGACTTGTTCCAGTCGAATCTGTTTAAGCTGTCGGTGTGTGAACATCAAATTATTGCTCATAGGAAGATGAGAAACTGATGTGCTGCTTTCTTTCTCTCATAGATTGACGAGTTGCTGAAGGAAGCGTCGATAGATTATACAAAGACTGGCAACCTTGACAAGGCGCTTCACGGAATCAAAGCAGTTCTCGATGGATGCTCCGATTTGAAGGACATGACTCTGGATCAGGCTGTTGCATCGCTAGCGAAAAAGGATGTCGTTATTCCGTTTCCAGAACAAGTCGACCCGTCAATTCAATACAAATTCAGCTTCAAAAAGCCAGAGAAAGTGTTTATTGCTGGTAGTTATCTGGTCAAGACGATTACAAAGGGAAAGAATGGCTTCAATGTGGATGTTGCGGTTCAAATGCCTGACGTGAGTATCTTCAATCACATCAAAACCACCAACTGACTCTCTTATCCCTGTCTATTCAGTCCATCTTTACCGAAAAAGACCATATCAACAACCGCTACTTCAACAAACGCGCATACTACCTTGCGGTCATTGCCGCCGCCCTCAAGTCGAAACCCAACTTTGCAAACATCAGTTTTCAGCATCTGAACAAAGACCCTCGAAGACCCATTCTCATAATTGAATCGCACACTTCCGAAAAGTCTGAAGGTGGATTCAATCATATCGGTGGCCCTGGAGGAGTCCGAATTCGAATCCTGCCTGTTATCAACCCAGAATTTTTTGCAACTCATAAACTGGCGCCGGGACGAAACAGCAACCGACCTCAAACAACGGACTCTGCATCAACCATTGCTGCAGCTTTACCCGCAACTCCTAGATACAATACAAGTCTCTTGATGGACACCACGCTTGTTTCTCATTTGAACTTGCTCCATAAGCAGGCGGCTGCCTGCCCCGCGTTCCGGGATGCCGTGATTCTTGGAAAAGTGTGGTTAAATCAGCGTGGGCTGAGCGAGAGCGGGTTTTCTGGGTTCATTTGGAGTTTGGTGATTGTGTACCTGTTGGGACAAGGGAACCGCGTGAATCAAAGCACGTCAGTTTCTTTGAAGGATTCTTTCAGCAGTTATCAGATTGTGAAGCTGACGATTGATTTCTTGGGTATGTTTGGTTGTCTGTTCGGTGTTTTGTCTTCAACTCTAATTCTCTCTTGAAAATATTCAGCGAATCACAATTTTGCTGATGAGCCTCTGTTCATGACGCCTGACGGAAAGCCAATCGACCATCCTGATGTACGTGCTTTTTCCAATCGGTTGGATGTAACTATATTGACAACGAACTTTTGTATTTAGTTTTCGGCGAAATCCTTCACGCAGCAGTTTGACTGTGTCATTGTTGACCCATCTGGAAAAGTAAACTTGGCCGCATTCGTGAATGCTTCAACTCTGAGTCACGTAAGATCTGCACCACACAAACCTAGGAATGAACCATTGTTGGGTCTGACTCCCGCCCTTTCATTTCATACAGCTTCAATTCGAAGCTAAAGCTAGTTTAAGGCTATTTAACGACCTGGGAAGTGAAAAGTTTGACTCCCTTTTCCTCAAAAATCTGACGGAACCCATGGGTTACTTTGATCTGATTCTTCGGTAATTGCAATCTCTTTAAACTGATTGCGTCACACTGGAGGCTAACAAAAAATGCTTTTGCAGTGTCAATGACGTCCCAGAATCGTTTGCCGCTTACAAACCAAGCGTTCAACTTGATTTCCCATCCAAACGGCAATTCTTTGCTCATTTTGTTCCTCGCCTGTTGCGCCTTGGAATCAAAACCCGAACACATCTCATCAAACTGACAGACTCGGCTCCATTGCATACCAACTGGAGTTTGAATGAGGCAAAACCTTCGGACGATGATTTTGAGACGACATCTTTGCACGTTGGATTGATTCTTGACCCTGAAGCCGCCATTCAAGTTGTCGAGCAAGGTCCCACAAGTGGCGATAAAGAAGAAGACGCGAAAGCTGTGGAAAATTTCCGCAGATTGTGGGGAACGCGGTCAAGTTTGCGACGATTTAATGATGGAAGTCTTGTGGAAAGTGTTGTGTGGGAAAGCGATGGTACTTTAGAGGATCGCGTTTTGATCACGGGTCGGATGGCTGCCTATCTGATTGGACGGCATGTCAATGTGGAAGAGGAGGACATGAAACTGTTTGGGGGTCAGTTTTTGAACGTTTTGAGAGAGTTTGGTGGAGGTGAGGAAGGCAAGGAGCAGGCGATTGCGGAGCGAAGAGTAGGAACTTTCCAGGACGCAATTGACGCGTTCAATGCGTTTTCGAAAGCAGTCAAGGCTTTGGATGGAATCCCTCTCGACATTAACGCTGTGATTGCTGCAGACCCTGGCTTGCGCCATTCGTCCATCTTTGTCCCACAACCGTCTTACGCTGGTGAAGGAACAAATCGGTTGACGCCGATTCTGCGTGATCAAATGGATGTTGTGATTGAGTTTGAATCTTCGGGAAAATGGCCAGACTCTGTGCCCGCACTTCAACACATGAAACTCGCGTTTTACTGCAAAATCGCTGATTTGATTGCATCACAAATTCCTGGATCGCTTGCGACAGTTTCGAAACCGGATATTTCAGATCTGACGACGGGGTGGTTGAATGTGCGTATGCCGTCTGGATACTCTTTCCGCGCGCGTATTAGAACGGGCGTTGAACTTGCTCTTGCGAATGCGGCGCTCATTTCAGCAACATCTACTGGCGTCCCGCACTTGAAGTCCAGCGCGCTTGCACGTGCATCGCAGACCGAAAAAGTGTTCAAGACAATTGGAACACACACGCATCGTTTCCAAAACGTGCATTTCCGGTACCCACATTTGTCAAGCACAGTCCGTCTCGTGAAACGATGGATTTCCGCGCATTGGTTAAGTTTACACTTTAGTGATGAAGCGATTGAGATTCTTGTTACGAGTGTGTTTGTGAATGGGGGTGGCGCTTATGCGAGTCCGCCTGCTTGTGCGTTTTCGGGTTTGGTGCGTGTTTTGGAGTTGTTTTGGAAGTGGGATTGGGAGCGTGAGGCGCTGATTGTGGAGTTTGAGAAGGGGGATATTTCTGTGGAGCAGAGGACTGTGATTCAAGCGAAAGTGGGTGAGAGTGGGAGTAAAAAAGGAGGTGTGATGCGGTTGGCAACTGCAGATGATCTTGAAGGTGTTGCGTGGACTTTGGATGGGCCAAGCGCGTTGGCGTTGAAGCGCGTCAAAGTATTAGCGAAGGCATCCTACAAGCTTCTTAAAGATGCTGTTATCAGTGGCGATGATTCAGAGATCGCCGTGAGTTTTTTTTTTTTTTCTGGTGGGCTTGTTCTTGTCGTTCATTCTCATCTCGGAATTCGATATACAGAAAATCTTTGTGACTCCAACTGATGGCTACGACTACATTGTCGAGCTGGATGTGACCAAAGTGCCGCGGTACCATCAAAGCATTACGTATGATCCAGAAATGTTACCCCGACACAAGAGCAAGTTTAAAAATCTTGCCGCGTTGGAAAAGAGCCCGTTGCAGCGATTTTTGGAATCTTTCAACCCTGTCGATAATTTAATTCATGATATTGAGGTATGCAGGTGTTGTTTGAGGTTTGTGGAATTATGGTTGAATTTGATATTTTTTTAGCATGCATTTGGAGACACCATGACCGTGTTCTACGACGTGAACGGGGGGGACAAGATTGGTCTGCTCGTCAACAAAAAACTCGTTGTTCCGCAGCAGCTCTGGAAAGTCAACATTCCATACACTGTCAAACCGCAAGACGACTTGGAATCCGACGACACAGCGAGCAAAGCTGCATTAGTTGGGGATAAAAAGAGCAAGGCCAAGAAGGCAAAGGTGTTGGTGGTGCCGGATTATGCATCAATGGGAGCCGAGATTGAGCGAATGGGAATGGGGCTGATTGTGTCTATTTCAAGTGCATTCGAATAATAAAAACGGGAAATAATGTGGATGAAATAATGGTGTGCTTTTGTTGGAGGCAAGATAAACAAGTTGATTATAAATCAAGCTAATGTTCAATGGATGGCGTCGCTCTGTCCCAGCAGCACTGCGCCGCTTCAGCACCCAACCACGCACGCCATTCAGACATGCACAGACAGCCAACTTGTCGCTCGCTTTAAAGTTTGGGTGTGCTGTCACTGCTGGCGGTGGTGTTGTTGTCTGGGCTTCGACCCAGCAGCACATGGGCTGCGAGAGTATCAGCACTGACAGCATCAGGCCAATACAAGCTGGGAAGGATCTAAGCGAACTGAAAGAAGTGGCTCCTGATGAGGACTCGATGCAGCTTGACTCCTCCGAGACAAAGAAGGAATCCGCAAACACGTGGCAAATCATCAAACACATTGCCGCCACGCTTAAACCGGACGCTCTTCTTTTATTTGCGATCGTCGCTGCCACGGGTGCCACGGCTGCCGTGAATATTGTTACACCGATGGTCATTGGAGACTTGGTCTCTACGATTCAACTTCTTGCTGGGTCGGAGCTTGTTACTCAGGATCAGATCAGTGCTATTAATGGACCGGCGTTGCGGCTTTTGGCTCTTTTCATTACACAGGGTATGATTGATGTCCGTTTTTTTTTTTTTTGTAATATTCATGTGCAACCGACTAGGTCTTTTGACTTGCATCGACATTAACCTTGTGACGCGCTTGGGTGAACGCCTTTCCTTGCGATTGAAGCATGATTTGTACGTATCTCTGCTGGCGCAAGACATGGCGTTTTTCGATAACCACATGCAAGGAGAAGTCGTTGGACGGTTGACGCAGGATATTTCTGAATTTAAACACACCTTTAAGTTGGTGATTACTCAGGTACTGTCTTAAAATTTGGTTCAATTCTCCTGCTCAAATTAATCCAACGACCCATCAAGGGCTTGAAATGCTTCACACAAATCATCTTTACATCCATCCACCTCCTCCAAGTCTCTCGAAAACTGTCCTTGGCGCTTCTCGCCACAATGCCGTTTCTTTACATTGGAATGAACTTGTACGGCATCTTTCTGCGCAAACTTTCAAAAGAAGCGCGGCAAGGAGATAGTCTTGCAAGCGGTGTTGCGGGAGAAGCGATTTCGAATGTGCGCACTGTAAGGGCATTTGCTGCTGAGGATCGAGAACTTGAGAGGTACATGGGTGCGGCGTCGGATGCGTCGGGGTTGAATAATTGGTTGGGGTTCCATATTGCTTTGTTTCAAGGTTTTGGGTTTTTGTTTTTTTTTTATTCCCACTTCAATTGCTGTCTCTGACCTTTGCATGCAGGAGTTACAAACTCGGCAATTGGTGGGATGATTCTTGTGATTCTTTCGTATGGCGGGTCACTTGTGGGAAGCGGGGAACTCACAGGAGGCCAGCTAATGACATACATGATTTCTACTCAGAATGCGCAGAGGTCTTTAGGTATGACGGTTCTGATGTGGGAGCGAAATTTCGGATGTGAGAACTTACAGTTTTTTTCCCATAGCTTCTTTGGGAGTGCTGTTTGGACAAGGCATCAAAGCTTTGGGCTCGGCTGCTCGCATTTTTGAGTATATTCACTTGGAGCCGTCGATTGGTGTCAAAGAAGGCGCGCTCGTGCCGAGTACTTTTCAAGGTGCGGGTTTCATTGATTTTGGTTGCTTGAAACGATTTCTAAAGACTGCCTTTGATGTTTGATGTTTAGGTTCCATTGAGTTCAAGAATGTGTCGTTTCGGGTGAGTGTGGTTTCATGAACGCGAATTTCTTTTTAACTAACTTTATGCTGTTCAAAGTATCCGACGCGACCCGATCAAATCGTGTTGGATCAGTTTAACCTCGCAGTTCCCGTGGGCAAAGTGGTGGCATTGTGTGGCGCAAGTGGAAGCGGAAAGTCTACCGTTGGACAGCTCATTGAACGATTTTACGATACAACTTCTGGCGCAGTTCTCATTGATGGGGTGGATGTTCGGAAATTGGATCCCACGTAATTGTTTTTTATTTGACAATGATCTGAGTTTGTTGCTCACTTGTTCAATGACATCAGCTGGATCCGCACAAACATTGGTTACATCCATCAAGAGCCGGTCTTATTTGCAACTTCCATCTATGAAAACATTCGATACGGCGCACCCAACGCAACACGTGCTCAAGTTGAGGAAGCTGCACGGAAAGCCAACGCGGCAGACTTTATCACGGGATTCCCGAACGGCTATGACACGGTTGTAGGGGAACGTGGAGTGACGCTGTCTGGAGGCCAGAAGCAGCGGATTGCGATTGCTCGTGAGTGTTTGGGTTTTGGGTTTCAACATGTTTTTATGTGTTAAACTTGGACAATCAGGTGCGATTTTGAAGGATCCCAAGTTTTTGATTTTGGATGAGGCGACATCTGCGTTGGACAGTTGAGTTTTTACTTGCTTCATTTGATGTGGCCTGCGGCTGTTTTTGAAAGTTTTTTTTTCTTTGCAGCTCATTCGGAACGTATTGTTCAAGATGCATTGGAAAAACTCATGAAAGATCGGACAGTTCTTGTAATCGCTCGTGAGAACCCAATTTTTATTCAATTTGTTTTTGCATTTGTTCATTGTAGTCTCTAAACCCAATACTCGTTGACCCACCAGATCGCTTAAGCACAATCCAAAACGCGGACGTGATTGTTGTCATGTCGGGCGATGCTGCCCAAAAACAAGAAAGCGGCAACATTGTTGAGATGGGATCACACACTGAGCTCATGGGTCGACGAGGTGCGTATTACCGGTTGTATCAACAGCTGTCAAAAGGAGCGTCTGGTGAGACGGGTTGGATGGGCATCTTTCGAAGGTGAAAAGCTGCTGAGGGAAATAAACGTCTGGTACTGGATGCTTCAAACAGTTATGTTACTTGTTCTGCCTCTACTAAGTGCTTATCTGCCACTATAATTGTGCAGCGCGTCCCTCAAAGGTGTCATGTCCCATCCGTGCGCTATGTTCACGTTTTCTGCATGTCCAGACTCGAATTGACACAAAACCGCGTGTACAGGGACGCGCTAAAAAGCTTCAAATCAGTCCATGTATGGTTAGTACTCACACCAAGGTTTTTGGTGCACGTCCTGGATGAGATTCACCTGCTGTCTTTTGCGATCCAAGTTTTGTGTGACATTTAGGGTTTGAAAGATGTTCCACAAAGAGAATGTCTTGTTTGACGCACGGTTACTGGATACTTTTGAAGCATGCCACAAGTGGTTACTGAAGAGTAAAAGAAGGGAAGCATGTTCATCATGTGCCGTGTTTAGTGCATCCACGAACACCCGTCAATACCACCGTTAGAAACAGAAAAATCTTTTCCTTGGTCAGAAAAATCGGCACCTCCTCTGTGGCAAGGGACAATAAAAATCTTTCAGTCTTTGAATGATTTTTTGTGGATTTTTTGTGGATTTTTAAAAGATTTTCCTGTCTTCGAAAGATTTTTCGAAACAGAACGAGTTCAAATTCAGAATGCTTGGGTCAACAGCAGCAACAACAACCCCCAAAGACTTCAGCTTTGCTCTCGACGACGAACTTCGAAATGCCGACGAACGCACGCGCACTCTTCCAGAGAGCGATGACGATCTGCGTACAGAGAGCAACTTGCTACAAGCACTTGAAGATGCTGTTGGCGCAGCGGGAAAGGGTCCGCAGAAAAAAGCGAGGGACAAGGCGGAGGCAGCTGCTTTGGCCAAGTCTAAAGACCCACACTGGGACGAGCGTGAAAAGAAAATGACAATGAAGGAGGGTCCTCTCAACTGCACGTACGGAAAGAACGTCAATGAGCACCAGTCACCCTGGGGTCTAACATGCGGATTCTCAGTCGTGTTACTTCCAATACTATTCAATCCTTTTCTTCTTTATAACTCATAAACAGAGCTTAAGCTGCTGTTCAACCGAGTTTGTTTGCTTCAGCAATTCTGCATGCCTCCAACCTTTGCTGCAAATCAACAGACACAGTGTCGATCAAGGTCACGTTGATTCATGTCAGTATCAAGCAGTATCAAGATGTCGAATCGCAAATATTGAGGACATGTGCACGTCCATCATCGAATTTCGCACGCGAAAAATCCATAAAACTGTATGACGGCTGCGCGTGGGATGTTGTCGAGTCCTTGCCCGAGCCATATGCGTTGGGGCACTCCAGCCGCGAAACGCGTGTTTGCATGAAAAGATGCGAGGATATCGATGGAATTGATGCAAGTGCTGCTGAGAAGGTGGGTCAAGTTTTCCAGGTTGCACTGAGCCACTGAACTTTCTTTCCACCCTTTACGCGTTGCTGCGTATTTGGCGGCTACCCTGGGGTAACCGCCAATTTTTTGTTTGGTTCTCGCTGTTCCATGATTGTTTCACTTTTCGTTTCCACAAATAAAACAATACAACTGAAACACAACTCACTCGCGCTTATGGACTGGTAAACACCATACGCTAGCACTGGCAATCTATCTAACCACGTGCAACGAAGTCATGTGGATAGGGAGCTTGCATTGCGCATCAGCGATATTTATCGAGCCTGTTCAAACGGCATTCCAAGTGAAGAAGTCTCCGCCGCCATCCGCTCAACTCTTGACGATCTGTGCACCGACTCAAAACGCGGTTTGCCCAGCTCATTGAATAACATAACTCAACGGCGCCTGAACATTATTGGATATGCACGCAAATCCAACGAGTCGTCGACGGGAAATTCGATTTTGGAACAAGAGAACATGATTCGCGCCTATTTTCCCCCCGATGGATCTCGTCGAGGCTTTGTGTTATCCAGCAGAACTCCTTTTTTCAGCGACATTGTCTCGGGTATCAACTGCAATCGGGCGGGATTGGATCAGGCACTGCTCGAGCTTCTTTCTGACGATAGCTGCGATGGCCTGGCAGTGCTGAATATGGATCGGCTTTCTCGCTCATTGACGTTTGGCAATCAAATCCTTGACCGAATCACGAAAGCGCAGAAGCATTTGATTGTCGTCAAAGACGATCTTTTCTTTGGGCCGACGATTGATAAAAATGAAGAGGTTAGTTGCCATTGTTGCGGTTGGAAATATTGAGCATTTATTTGGTTGCAGCGTAACAATTTGCAGTTGCTGCTCATGAAGCTGGTCTTTGCTCAGATTGAGCACACTATCTCCGTTAAGCGGTCTGAAGATCACTTGGAATCGCGAATAAAAAACAATTGCTGTCTCGGACTGAACGCCGGATTTGGAACGCATTATCGCCACGTTCGCTCCTACGAAGTTCAGCCAAAAATGAACGCGTTTCAAGAAAGCGGCCCGAAAATCGCTGGCAATGATATTGTGGTGGAAGAGTGCGACTCGGAGTCCTTGCAGGCACTACATGCAATCTGCCACTTTGTGGCCTGTCGCATACGCGGCGAAAAGAAACCAGCAAAAGTTTCTGCGTTCGATCACATCAGCCGTCTCGGAATTTACAGGAATCACAGAGAAATAAGTACGCATCCTTCCACACAAATCGAAAGCGTGAATAGCTGACAATTCTTAACAGAGGATATTGCACAACAGAAAAAAGGGTTTTATGGCAATCTGTGCAGCTTTGTTTCTCAACACTATGTGAACAGTAACCTCTGCCGCCTCGACCTGCTTCAAAACAAGGTCCTCGGCTTTTTTTCGCACGGATTGCTTCGTCACAGTGCTGACCAGATGGAAGAAGACACTCCGCTTCTTTCCGAAGACTGTCACGAATGATTTTTCAGCGAAATCATTTTGTTTCACTTTCGAACCATTCATTTCCACACTTAATTTATCAAATTTTCAGCGTATTCGTCGGCCAATCCCGCAGCCAAGAGAGGTCTCCCTTACCGCTATTTTGGCCATAATCGTCCCTTATTATGGCCAAAAAATCGAAAAATCTTTCTAGGACAAACAAAGATTTTTCCAACTGTTTCGAGAGCAAGGCAAGAAGGGGTGATAAGGGAGACGTGACTTGAAAAACCTGCAGCCCATTTCCACGCATTAAACCCACTCCGAGCATAGGCAGACACGCGCACACAAACAGCGTCTCTGGGTCACGAGAGCAAGCGCTGTTGCGTTGCGCGCGTTGAACGCGGAAGCATTGTTTCTGGCTTTATTTTTATCCAAATATTTGCGTTCGGTTTTATGAAACGAGATCCAAAACATTAATCACAACAAGCATGTCCTCACAGCCCGTCAAACCACCGCCTGGACACGTCTACTACTTTGCATACGGCAGCAACATGGCTGCAGCCACCATGCTCAGGAGGCAGTTCCACCCCGTCAAATCGGTCGTGTGCGTGCTTCCCAACTACGCAATCAGTTTCAACATGGCCGCCATTCCGTATGTGGAGCCTGCATTTGCCACCGTGTATCCCATCGAAGATCAGGACCATGTATCCCTCGAGCAAGGACTCCTTACAACGGCCCACGGCGTTGTCCATCTCATCCCGCAAAACGAGTTCCTTCGTATCGTGTATTCGGAAGGCGGGAACGGACACCGAGACCTTGCTTACAACGTTGAAACTGTCACTGTCAATGCGGTTGATTCATCCGAGTGTTTCGAGGCTGTAGTCTTTGCCAGTCCGCGCGAACTAACGAGCAGCGATCACTGGCCCTCCCGACGCTACCTCGACCTCTGCGTCAGTGGTGCCATCGAACAGGGACTTCCGCCAAAATACATTGAGTGGATGAAGAATCAGCCTTGCTACGACCCTGCAAAGAAGACGGTGCTGCAGAGAGTGGGATCGTATGCGTTTGGGATCTGGTTCCTTCCCTTCACGATGCTTCTATTTATGCCAATGGTGTATCTCGCAAAGAAGGAAATTAAGCCGCCATTTCTCTTCCCAGTCTGTGCTTTGGGCCTCTCGAGTTTTGGACGCGGTGTCCACAAGTACGCTTTCCGGCATATCTTTGGAAGCGGCACGAACCATGCATAACATGCCAACTTGACGATATTTCCCTTTTGCGGTGTGAATAAATTGGTCAAAGTCACAGCTCAAAGGCAATACGACGCACGGTCAATGGCTACTTCTGACACGTGCCACACACGGTTAATAAAGAGAAAAGGCAGGAGAGGGCGCATCGCCTGCGTGCCTTGACAACCACCCGTCAATCGTTGAACACTGGAAACAGAACAGAAAAATCTTCGCTTGTCAAGAAAAATCTTTCTAGGACAAAGAAAGATTTTTCCAACTGTTTCGAGAGCAAGGCAATAAGGGAGACATGACTTGGAGAACGCTTTCCCAAAGCGAGTATTCTGCAGACATGCGTATGCGAGGTTGACGACACTCGAGCATTCAGAGTCACATGCATGCCCCATCAGGAAATGGCCCATCGGAGCAAGGGACTCCAGAGGCTTTCTCCGTACACTTAGCATTAAAGGTGAGATGAGTTCGACATCAGCCATGGGCAGATCATTTCTTTTTTTGTAATAATTTGAGAACAAGGCATAATCGAGGCATGGAAAAGGTTCAGAGAATCAAGCACTCCGACTCTCAAACGAGACTTGGCTTCTCTTCAGCTTGATACTGCAAAAACGAGCAATAAGTTGTGTCAGAAAACCACCCCACGGAACTTCACGGTTTTAACAAAAAAAGACTGTAATACCTGGTAAATCAAGTCATTCACATCCGTCCTGCTAATAAACTCCCATCCATTCTCCTTGACATGATACACAGACACGTAACCTCCAGAATACGCGTCTCTGAACGTGGCGTGCACAATCGCGCGTCTTCCCAAGTCAATGGCTTCTTCTGGAGTCAAGTCTGGCTTGTATCCGGCATCCAACACACCGTATGCGTATGTGGAACCAGATCCGACTGGAAGATTTGGGGTATCGAAATGGTTGAGTGAGTTTGGGGGTGACGGCAGGAAGAAGAGTTCAAGAATTTACCCGAGAACAGGTCAGATTTCAAACGCTGACCGTCAGAGTCGACGTAGTAAAGTTGAGGACCCGTCTTGTCCCATCCAGTCACCATGGTTCCCTGTAATTTTCGTGATCCATCGAATGTGGTGAGAAACTCCCAAACGCGACAATAAAAGAAATGAAATATCACCATAGAAAGTCCCATCCCTTTGTACGCGTACACCATGTTTGCAAGCAACTTTGACGCTGCTGCCACCGAGATACGTTCCTTGTTGTTGAGTTCGTAAATCCTGCATCGTCTTCCCAATTCGCGTTCCCAGTACGAGCAATCAGCGGCACCTCCGGCCATTGTACCGAGCAGGTATGGGTTGATTTCAATCACCTTCTTAACAGTTTGGGAGGCTGTGTTGAGAAAATAAAATGTACATGAGTTTTGGTCGGGTTTTTAAAAGCGGCGAGACATACCAATGTAGGAACCGCCGGTTGCTCTCGAATCGACAGCGACAATGACACCGTGGTTGAATTTGAATGCGAGGGTTGTTGTTCCGTGTTGGATCTTGATTCTGTTTTTGGCGTCGACGCCAGTTTGGTGCTTCAAGAAGGCCACGGGCTGTGTTTCGGAGGAAGATGTGGAAGTAAGCATGAGAAGGAGGGTTGTATATCGGGGTAGTTGTTATACATCGGCGATGGCTGGGACGGAAAAGGTTGGGTGAGCAAACTCAGTGGGAGCCATGCCGACGGGGTCAAAGTCCGCAGCATGCATGTCGCCGTCGTGGTCTCTGTTTGCGCCAGCGAGTGTTGCTGGGTTGTCGAGGAAGTCGAGCATATTTCTGTTTAAACAATGTTTAAAGTTTTGTGTTTACGCGTCTCTCACTCAGCCTTTGTAAAAATATAAATCAAAATCCCCAACATGAACGGAAACATTGAGCACCGCTTCTCACCATACACAGACAACGGAGGGTGAGAGTGCGCTCTGTTACCCAGCAACAGCCAGAGGGAGAGAGCGGCCATCTGACAATCACATCTCGCACCATCAACACACTAAAACATCCAGAACAACACTTGCCATTGCCGGCGAAGACTTTTGCGTCGTTGCAGGCGATACGCGTCAGAGCGAGGGATACCTCATCAACTCTCGTTACTCTCCCAAGGTCTACCACCTGCACAACAACACTGTCCTTGCAACCGGCGGCATGCACGCGGATGGAGTTGCTCTTGTTAAACGCATTGGACAGAACCTGGATGTGAGTTGAATGTTTTAGGAAGGTTTGATGCTTAACGGGTTTCTTTTTTGTCGCAGTGGTATGTTCACAAACACGATAAAGATATGAGTGCGCAGGCGCTTGCGCAGATGTTGTCCACGATTCTGTACTCGAAACGTTTCTTTCCATACTATGTCTGGAACACGCTTGGAGGGTTGGACGAGAATGGTGAATATTTTGTATTTCGGTCTGCAACTCAACACAAGCGCTGAATTTTCATGTCATTGCCCCCATTTGCCCCGTCCATGAAAATATCTCGAAATGAATGGAAATGCTTCGCTTCGATTCATTGTTATTTCTAGGCAAAGGATGCGTGTTTAGTTACGACCCTGTTGGAAACTTTGAGAAATTGCATTGGTCCGCGTCTGGATCTGCTGGACACCTTTTGCAGCCCTTCTTGGACAACCAGGTAAATTACTGGACGCGTATTGTATCACATTGAAACACTAGCTAAGACTGCTCTTGTATGTTTTCAATAACGAACCCACCCCAGATTGGCCATAAACATCAATCCAATGTCGAACACCACCTACTGCCCCTGGACAAGGTTTTAAAAATTGTCAAGGACGCATTCAATGGCGCAACGGAGCGTGACATTTACACGGGAGACTTTGTCGAAATCTTTATCATTACCAAGGATGGCGTTAAAGTCGAGAAGCATGATTTGAAAAAGGACTGAGTTGTGCGTTTCTTGAAAGATTTGCGCAATTGCACGGCGAGGGTTTTGAGAGTGGTGGGGCATTTAAATAAACCCTTTGCTGTGGGTTTCGAAAGCACATTTACTTGTTACATCCTTGCAAATATCAGTGCCCAATCAATGGGCTAGAAAAATGTAGCATCCACTTGAATGCTGTCTTCGTCATCAATGTCTTTTTGTCAGCTCCACCCGCCATTTTCCAAATGAAGCAAGCCGTTTTGTAGAGTTCATAAAATAAAGGTTTCCATTTCCCCGTCGCTGTTGAGTGCACTTCTTCCGAACAAACGACCGATTAATGAGTTTCTCAGATAATGATTCAAGACCTCTCAGCAGGGAACCCCCAGCTTGTTATCGTCCCACCACTCTCAGAGATGGGTTTACGGGTGGGAGGTACACTCCTGTCGATGCTGCTAAAGCGTGTTGGCTGCCATTTGTTTCGTGAAAATTGTTCAGTGAGGGTTTGGTGATTTGCTACTTCGAATACCTGGTGCCATTTTATACTCACATCCCTGGGATGTTCGGAAAAGAACCCTGGTTGTTTGGTCGCGGTTGGGCGTGGCATTGACGGGGGGCATGCATCGGATATTGTGGGATGAAGGAGAGAGCCCTTGTTTGTTATCAAAAGCATCAAAATAAAAACGTGGGTTATTATTCACAAGGCCTTGTTTGTTATGACGCTATCCTGATCAGATACCTCAATGGTACGAGACTGCCGACTCAAAACTACCGTGATACCTAGAGTCACAAGCTGACAGAACGCTTGCTGGAAATCTGTGCGAAATGAGAGTCCGACTCAAAGAACCCTGCATTCGCGCAAAAGAAAACAAATACAGGCAGAAGGGACAATTTTGTAAGTGGAGTAAAACGGAGAACAAGCGTAATTACAGTAAATGATTTGTAAATTTATTTGTTTATGCTGGGAGTTACAAGTATGCGAGAATGCTTCAACAGAGAAAGCAGATGGAAGGGGTACTTTTTTTTCCGTTTAGATGAACTTGTTGGCAAAGTAGTTTGCCTGGCTATCAAGAATTTGCGGCTTGACAGTGGTTTTCTTGCTACTTTCGACGGAAGCAGTTTCCTTCATGGTAGCACCGGCGGCAGCTTTCAGTTGCTGGGTGGTAGGCTTAAGCTCAAGAGCATCCATGTAGGAAATGTTTTCAACAGGGGCTGGCATGTTTGCAGGTTGATGCTCTTTGGTTGAAGTTGATGGGTGGAATGAGAGTATCGCCATGCCCGTATTTATTCAAAATAAAACCAAACCCTGGTTTGACCTTGAAGTTCAGCTATCGGAAAGGGTATCTCGGAAAGTGGGTCCATGTAGTTTTTGAGTTCCGTTTTTTGAGAAACCCTGATTTTTGAAGCCAACGACAGAACAAGCAGTATTGCTGCGGTTTGGGTACGCTGATTTCCCTCAACATGTTCACCGAACTGGACTGTGCTGAAGGATAGGCGTAACACGAGTACTTCTTCAATCCACGCAACACTATCAAGGTGAGCAAACAATGGAGACTTTTTCGACTGACTCGATTTCATTTATTACAAAACCCGTGCGCGTAAATGGGGGTAATTCCTTGTTTATGCTACGACAGTATATGCGAGAATGCTTCAACAGAGAAAGCAAATGAAAATGGGTATGTTTTCCCGTTTAGATGCACTTGTTGGGCAAAGTAGTTTGCCTGGCTATCAAGAATTTGGGGTTTGACGGTGGTGGTCTTCTTGCTGCTCTCGACAGAGGCGGTTTCCTTCATGGTAGCAGCGGCGGCAGCGGCTTTCAGTTCCTGGCTGGTAGGCTTGAGTTCCACAGCGTCCATGTTCTCAACCGGGGCTGGCATGTTTGCGAGTGAGTGTTTGTTTGGAGGTAATGGTCGAACAGGAAAAGCCGTCATGCCCGTTCAAGAGCTGCTGTTTAAAAAATTGCCAAAAGAGCAATCAACCAGAATGAAAGTTCAAACAAGCGCTAATGAGACGTAGCTTGAGTGTGACCCCGGTAATGATGAAGAAGACGTTGATGAATAAGAGTGGAAGCCTAGCTAAAGGTGTCGGGAATTTCCTTACCTTGAATTTGTTTGCCTTTTTCTCGTACAAACCTTGCTGTGGTTTTCGATATGACCAGTGTGCGACTGACCTTTTGGCGCCTCGTTTTCTGGTAAATCGAAAATCTTTGAAAATAAAAACAGAAAAGAATTGGGGCGTCTTCCCTTCAAAAACTCACATTCCCCGCCTCAAAGTACACAGATAAAAAAACAAAACAAAAACAAGAATGGCACGTACAAACAAAAGCAAAGAGAACCGCGCACACCCCGGCGGCCGTAGCGGTAAAGCTGAGACTGGAAAGAAGGGTGGCGGCGGGAGTTTCAACTGGGTAATACCCTATTTGTATCGTTTTTTGATATCATACGTACTGATTGCGTTTTGCTTCTTACTCATAACAAGGGCCATGAGGGGGATGAGTGGGAAGATGTAAAGGACGACCATGACGGGTTGATTGGCGGACTTTCGAGCATGAGCGCCTCGAGCATCAAGAGGCGTAGCTTGACGGAGGGCAATGTTCATCTGTCTGAGCGACAACGCTGACATGTCTTTTTTGTGCGAGTGTTGGTTGTTTTTGAAGTGTATTTTAGCGTGTCAGCTTTTCAAGGTATCGAGTAGTTTAACATAATGAGTTGATGGTTTATCTGTTCTTGCACACTTACTGCCATCGCATTTGTTGACGCCGTTGCTGAAAGACACGTTTTGAAATGGCTGAGCTTTGCGGACTCTTGGTCAGGTGGAGATGCCCAGTCTTGCGATTTGAATTAACCAAGTGCCAAGTCAATGAGAAACAACGAGAAGTGCATGCAATGATAAGCACAATGCCCCTTTTTATCGTGAAACAACGACAACACTGAAAGAAATAAAACGAGAAGCACGCTTCATGCCTTCAAAAGAAAAAAGTCTACAGCATCATAAACACAGCTGCCATCACCACAGTCGCAAATTGTCCGACAATTGAGGCGGCACCATTGCTAACACCAGCAACTGCGTTGAGCTGAACTCCAGTCACGTTGTTGGCACCAGCAGCTGCAGAAGAAGTGTTTGTGCTTGGTCCGGATGGGGATGCTCCGGTCAGTGCAGCACAAGCGCTTCCAAGGGTACGTTCCTGTTCTTGAACGGCAGCGTTGAAGGCAGCTTCTTGGCCTGGAGCAATGGATGCACCGCATGAAGATGGGAGCTGGGTGAGGAATGGTTGCAGGTCAGACTTCCATGACGCGCAAATGCATTGGACGGCGGCGGCGGATGGGGTTTCTGGGGAGGTGATGTTGAATTTGCAGTCCACGAGGAACTTTTCCATGGATGCAACAGCGGCAGCGCAGTCAGGGATGCCTGGAGCAGTGGTGGTTCCGTTGGTCGCGCCAGGGCCGGAAGGACCAGAGGGTCCCGATGGGCCAGATGGTCCCGATGGTCCCGATGGTCCTGATGGTCCCGATGGTCCTGATGGTCCTGATGGTCCCGATGGTCCCGATGGTCCCGATGGCTGTCCAGAGGGACCTGAAGGACCAGATGGGCCGGAAGGTTGTCCAGAGGGTCCGGATGGGCCAGATGGGCCAGACGGTTGTCCTGAGGGTCCGGATGGGCCAGATGGGCCAGACGGTTGTCCAGAGGGGCCGGATGGACCGGACGGGCCGGAAGGAGGCTGACCAGTGGGGGTTTTGGTTGGTGGGGCTGGCTGCTTAGGGTCATATTGGGGTTGTGGGGGAAGGTACTGAGGCTGGTTGTACGAAGGCTGTTGCGGCTGGTATTGTGGCTGGTATTCCGGCTGATACTTGGGCTCGTATTTGGGCTGCTCGTACTTTGGCTCGTAGTATTGCTGGGGTGGCTGCTGGTACTTCCCGTCACACGTCTTTTGCAGATCTCTGAAGCACTTTTCGCCGTAGCTGCATTCAAAGTCCTTTCCAGATGGGCATGGAGCACCGCAGTGGTCGTTGGCATCGAACCAGGAAGAGCCGCATCGGAATGGGGTGTCGGTAGAGTATCCGTTGTAGTTGGCCTGCTTCACGCTGAGCTTGGCACGCAGGTTGCTGGAGTTGGCGTGCACGGACACGGCGGCCATGGCGGCGGCGAGGGTGAGGGTGGACAGGTGCATATGGTTTTGTTTGGGTTTTTTTTGGGAATGGGAGGGGAATTTGCTCCTTTTTGACTGAATTTGCGTGGTGCACATGTTCAACATTTCCAAGTGTTCAGGAGGATTTGAACTCTTATTTTCTCAAATGCAAAAGTGGACTGTCTTTATTGGAGAGAGACTGGGCGGATTGGTGATGCGACCATCCGTCGGCACAGCTCAGCCAGCGGGAGAGAGGGAGAGAGAGAGAGGTGGTGTGGGGAGGGAGGAGGGTGATGGACACAGATAGGTATTGCTCCATCATGCATTGCATCGCATCTGGCGCGTGTATGTCGACCCAGTCCGTTTATGTCATCAGTAGACATCAGATCTTGCTTCAGCGTTTGCGCTGCGCATCCACATGTCTTCGATGTCACAAACATTTTACCACATGTAAATTTTATATCCTGGAAATATGTTCAGCGTCCGTAAAAAGACCAACAAGGCAAAGACCCGCATCCGCCAAGCAGACAGCGACAACAACAGCGACAACGAGGCTGGTGCAAATATAGTACCGCTTCAGAGCAAACAACCGGCGAAACATGCAAACAAACAGCCAGATAAACCACCAGCTGTCTCCTTCTCAGCACCACTTCTTGACGGAGAGGACAGCGGTATGGACGCCCTGGCTGCATTGAAAGCACGGCGGGAGAAGCGAGAAAGAAGGGAAAAGAAGGCAGCCTTGTCCTCGTCGTCTGCCTCTGCTCCCACTTCAACAGCAGCAACATCAGCAGGAACATCAACTGCTGGGCTGTACTCCCAAGAGAGTCTGAAATTGCTAGCAGACAGTCAAATGTCGTTATCTATGCGGGCTCCTTTGAACGACAACAGCGATAACATTGAGGACGCGAATTTAGATGCAACACGCATCTTGGACTCGGCAGAGATTTTCGCGCTCAAGAAACTGCGCGATGAGAAAAGAAACCGAATAGCAATTGCGGCCAATGAGGAAGCAAACGATGATGATTTTATTTCTTTGGATTCGGTACGTTCAGCGTTGGAGTCTATTCAACTGTTTCCAGCTGCTGCTTCCCGCTCTTCTCTGTCCGTGCATTCCTCCCGCCCTGTAAAACATAAGCAACGTCCCATCAAACATATACCCTCTTTCAATCCTGTCCCATGGTATAATCTGCCAAAGGAGTCCCTTTATGTCTCACTTGATGTGAGTTCCCACCAGCACCCGCTTCTCAGATCCCTTCTATTTACCAGTACTAACTTATCCTCATATTCTTGGATTTTTATTGCTCACTCAGAAGTCATCGAAAAAACACGAGTCCCGTCTCGTGACGGAAGAGCAAGAAGAAGATGAACCCGAGCCATTTGAAGCACATCAAGGCAGTCGAATTCAGTTTGGCAACAAGACTGCCGATGAACTAAAACGCGACCGAAAAAAAGCCATCCAAGCCACACTGGGTGACATGTGAGTGGATTGTTTGTTCAAGACTGGTGCTCGCAGCTTACTCTCCTCATTCACGAACTCATCAAAAAGTAACGGCAATGACTCGGATGAGGGTGAAAGACATGATGACGACATGTGGCAGCAAGACCAAATCCGGAAAGCCGGCTCCCTCTTTGCAAACCAATCCCGCCGCAACAAAAACTCCAACAACGATGATGACGAAGATGACACGCGATTCGGCAATGAAATCCTGGGCTACGACGAATTCGCCATCCCGAACCCAACCCCGCTCCTCGCGCCCGCAAAAGTCGTGGCTGCGTTGACAGAAACTCTTGCCCATTTCACGCTTGAATCGGAACACTCTGCGGCACAACTGGCACACCTCGAAACCGCCCGCAACGCGTCACTTGGGAGCAAAGCGCGCATTGAAGCTGATCTCGACACGGCCAAGAAGCGGTACACGTTTTATCAGGAACTTGTCGGGCGGTGGAGCAGTTTTGCGGATTTGTTGGATGCCAAGATGCCATTGTTTGAGGAGCTTGTTGGGCAGCTGGAGGAAGGTTGTGGTGCATTGAAGGATGCAGTGGAAGATGCGAGGCGGGAGAGGTTGGGTGCTGTGTTGGCGGCTGCTTCGGTGACTGGTTCAGGGGATGCTGTGATGGTGGATGAGTTTGGGAGGGAGTTGAAAGGAAGTGGGGTGGTTTCGGTGGTGACTGCAGAAGATGTAACGGTTTTGGTGTCTGCTGAGGAACAAGTGAGTACGTCTCAGTTGAGAGCGTATGCGGAAGCTGTTGGTGAGAATCACTCTTTGCTCTGCACCTCCGTGATTCTAATGTACGATGTTTCAACAGAATCCATTCAATCCAAACGTACTCTTCTTTTGTCGGATGTTTCTGAAGAGTACAAGGACATGAAAGTGATTGTTGCACTGTTTTCTGGCTGGAAAGATGAATACGATGGAGACTTTCGACGCTCGTATGCGCGTCTGACTGTGCATCAGGCATTGGCGCCATTTGTCAAAATTCAAATTTGCGATTGGAATCCGTTCGAAGCGCAGGTTTGGTTTCGAGCTTATTGATGCACCAAAAACTTTTCTCAAACTTTTTTGGTTTGCCAGGCAACTAGAATGGATGACATGAGTTGGCATGACTTGATTAGTCAAATGACCGAGTTTGATGCTGAAGATCCTTCCGACCTGGACAATGACCCTTTGATTTGCTTGGTTGTCAAAAAATCTGTGCTCCCACATGTCAAAAAGCTGGTTGTGACTGTAGACTTGTTTTCAAAAAGTGCCATGAAGCGTCTTGTGTCTGTGCTTTTTATGTTGGAGGAGCATGCGGGTCGCAAGTCTGCTGCGTTCAAGGTTTGGGGTTTTTGATTTTGTCAGGAAGTCCGTTTGGTTTAACCCGGGTTTTTGACAGGGGTTGATTGATGCTGTTATTGGGCATGCAGAGGCTACCGTGATGGCAGTGATCAAGGCATACCCAGCAGACAAGACGCAGCCAATGAATTCGGCGCCAATCTCGAAAGTTGCGCGCGATGCAGTCTTTTGGCATGCTTTTCCGGTATTCATTTGGATTTTGATTCTCTGTTTTGCTTGTCTGACATTTGATTCTTCTTCCAGCTATTCAGCAACTTGTTCAGCTTGAGAGCCATTGCACCTCGTGACAGTTTAAAATCAGTCTTGATTGATAAGATGCTGAACCAGTACTTTCTCGCGTTTCTTGCGGGTCCCATGGCTTGCCCTGAAGATGTTTTGAAATATGAAGCGGTATGTTTTCGAATTTGTCTTGCTCTCATGAGTGACTGTTTTTTTTTCTTCTTCAGATTCTTGGATGTATTCCTGGCGATTGGAATGCAACGTATCCGCAGTTGCTGGCTGTGGTGCACAAGCAAATCAAGTGGTTTGCTGTGCATGTTGTTGGGAGGGAGAATCGCGCTGTTTTGGATCGTGTGGCGGTGATGTTGTTGTGAAAGCACTGTAGCTTTATCGCCGCAAAATAAAAATGCGAGTTGGATACAAGTCGCCGATGCTTACTGATTTTTTGTAGTGAGTGCAGGATTACGGTAACCATTACCTGAGATCAAATTGTTCATTGCCATAAAATGAGTAAAATCTAATAAAATGGTGAATGTTCTCTCAGAGCTTGTTCAAAAGGTCGCTGCAAATCTGGACCAGTTTTTCAACGTCACCAGGAGCCGCAGTAGTTCCTCCAAGAGTAACATGCGGCGAAGTTTCTTTACGATCAAACAGCAACGCACCACTTCGCACCGCTTTCGCCTCCTCCGCAACAGCAGCCCACACAATCGTGTCCGCACCTTCATCACTTGTCCTCAAACTCTTTTCCATCGTTTTAAAGAACCCAGGGATACTCGATTCAACTCCAGGGGTATGCGCCCAACCCGGATGCATGGACAAAAACTGAATCTCGGGGTATTGTTTCGCCCAGTATTCTGTCAATTCGATTTGTTGGCGTTTAGTTTGCGCGTAGACGAGTGCGCCGTTGAAGGTTTCCGTTTTTGCAGCAATGTCTGTGACGTTGAGGCGTTTGTTGAAGGCGCCGCCAGAGGATACGTTGACGACACGTGGGGTTTCGGCTTTTTTGAGGAATGGGAGGAGGAGGGTTGTGAGAGAGTAAGTGCCCATGGTGTTTGTGGCGAACGTGGATTCGAGGCCTGTGATTTTCGAAGGTGTGGGGTGAGTATCGGTTGTTGCAGTTTTGATGGGGATGACAGTCACCTTCTTGAGTTTCGGATCTCTCGTTTGGAAGAATGCCGGCATTGTTGATGAGGACGTGGATGGGGAGGCCTGTCTGCGCCCATTCGCTGGCAAAGCGCTTCACATCGCGGACACTTGCCACGTCGACAACGTGCAGAACGATGCGGTTGCCGTCGATGCCGGGCATGGCGCGGAGCGTGTTGGATGCCGTCTCGCCTCTATTGATAAGATTAACATCAGCATACCAAGGAAGGGGAAAGTCAACCTTTCTTTGTTGCGGCAAAGCAAATGAACAGTGGCTCCCTTTGTGGCAATGGCTTTGGCGGCTGAGAATCCGAGTCCACTGTTTGCGCCGGTAATGAGAACATGTTTTGCGGTCAGATCGACGTCGAGCGCTTCCTTCTTGAAGTGGAGAGCGTTCTTGGCGAAGCCGGCGGATGTGAACTCGCCGAGTCCGTATAGAGAGAAGATGGTGGCTCTGTATCCTACAGCGATGCTTTCGAGCATTGTTATTGTGTGTGAGTTGTGCAGTTGTTGGTTGTTGCCGTAAGGGTCCCATATTTATTCCGATTCTCGAAGCCGAGATTTGAAATGCACTGATTTCAAACCAACCAAACTCCACCTTACCAATCCGTGCTTGCAATTACCAACCGCCCATTCCCCCGAGTGCATTTCCACCCTAATTGAATTGAACCCGATCCTGCTTCCGAATCAACGCCAGATCAACGAGCAGATTGTTCAGGGGCAAGCGAAAATACGTAGATCCAAACGCGCTGGTACTGCTGCAATTTCCACAACTTGTTCCAAGTTCGCAATTGCGCGCATCCATTCAGAGAACAGCAACAACCCATTGGCTACTGGATTGAATGATCCGAGAAGACATGCGGTGTTTTTCTCGAAAATCTGGCAAATACAGCCGCAAGTTCAATGACATTCATTGCACGTGAATAACACGACCTCAGTTGAAACTGATTGAAACCCGATTGGAACTATCAATGAGCGTTTGCGGTGGCATTTGTGCTTCCCTGATTGGCAGCAAATGTAGTCAGAACAGTTGGCGCAATGAGAACCTCTTTGCCAGCAAAGCGTGATAGCAGCTATAAGGGAGCTGTTTTTTTTTATTGCATCTTGTGAGTCTTCACCACCGCGTGCATCGTCAAGACAGCCATAACCAAACGGTCAGAATACGAAAAATCAGATTTATTTGTCATATTGCCATGAACTTTACTTAAGCGTTCCTATAACTTGCATATAATAATGTGTGTGTGTGTGTGTGTGTGTGTATCTTGAAACGAAATCCGCAACTGTCCTTGTTCATGCCCAAATCGCCAGGATGGCCATCGCTGCGGCACCGACGTACATGGCAAGGAAGCAGACTGCCTTGAAAGATGGAGCATACGCGCGGAAGGCAACATTGTGGCTGATTTCTTCACTCATCAACTCGGTGTACGTGTTGTAGAACAGAATACCGGCACTGCAGATTAAAGAAAGGGATGCCACATCAGTACATGATCCATTTCAGATAAAAATGTTCTTGAAAAAAGGCTCACCTCAATGAGTTGAGAATTCCTTGAGTCAGAATGAGACCGTGCGAGTTTGGGTTGAATGCGTTGTGGACTCCGACACCGATAGCGATTCCGATTGGGGTTGTGATTGGGTACAGGATGCACAGGGCTACCTTCTGAATGCGTTTCAGGTTCAATGCACCAATCATGACTCCGAGCGCCATTCCTTCAAAAAGCTAATATGATGAAAGTCGTTGGGTCAGGAATGCGTGACCGGAAAAATCGGCGCAAAAACAAACTAAAACGAACCTGGTGGAAACAAATAGCAGCAAGCAACGAAGTAAACTCATCATCCGCAGCCACACCCAACGTAAGCCCAATAATGACTGAATGGAACATGATTCCCGCTTCCAACAAAATGACAGTCATTTCCTTGTTTTCAGTGTGATGGCTATGAGGTCCAACTGCGCCGTCTTCGATCGTCATTGTTGTTGTTGGGGAGAGAGTCATGTCGGCGTCCTTGTTGTCTTGGGTGGATTTTTTGATCATGCTTCTGCCGACAAAGAGCATTTCCATTTGTTGGGCAATGAAAGCGGCAATGAGACCAAACAGGCCCACGTAGCCGACACCAAACTTTTGCCAGCCGGCGTCCAGGCATGGGTTGCCGAAATCTTCAAATGCGCTTGGGAGGATATGCATCCATGCAGTGGACGCGAGGACTCCGATACCAAACATTTTGAAAATCTGCAAGGGTGGTGTCATTGTCAAGCATTAGTAAAACTGAGAACTTGACATTTTTCCAGTCCTAGATGAAGAAAAAAAAACTCACCAGCAACAGCTTTGACACCATAGGCATCTTGAGCTTGGACAACATGCTCGTAGAAATGACTCCAAGTCCCGATACAGCCAGCAGTATAAAGATTCCGCCAATGTGGAGGTTTTGGTTGTACTGGATCTCTTCACCCAATGCAGCGCATGCATCCAGAGTAACGTTTCCAAGGGCACCGAGTTCTTCTTCGTCGGCAGCTGTGACAAAAACAAGGTTAGGTACATACGTTGACCGAGACAGGTTGGAATGGGGCATGTGTGGGGGAGGGTGTCTTACGTGCGGCGAGAGCGGTCTGGGCAACCGTGAAGAGCAGGGGAAGGAGGTATTGGAGAGACATGTGTGGTTGCAGTCGCTGTTGTTTTTGTTGTAGGTTTTTTTTTTCTTTTTGTCTGGATCCGGACTCCACATTTGCTATTTGTACTGCTTTTGCGGTGCGGCCTTGTAAAAAACTGGTTTCGCGAAAATTGTTTTTTTGTGAAAAACTTGTAAAAAAGTTTGTGGAGATGCAGAAAAGATGTGCGTGCCCTGGTTCTTGGTAACCAGTTGATACGCTCAACAACAACTCAGAGGATTGGTCAGCATTTGGTCACGGATTCTAGTTCCAGTATTTTATATGTCAAGGCACGCAGAGAGAGAAAGACGAGAGAGCAGCGGCAACAACAAAAGAAAACAACACAGACCAAAACCACCTTACTCTGGTCTTGCAGGCTCATAGTAATACTTTGAAAGAACCTTAATCAACCGCATCAACCCCATCCACCACGCCTTTGTTCCGCGTCTCTTTCCCAAATCCGTCTCATCCAACAATTTCTCCACAGGTGTAAACACAAGATCAGAACCCCTCACGCCAACTACAACTGCATGCTCCGGGTTATTATTGTACCCAGCAATGTTTGCAAACGCGGCTGTATCCAGTTTCGATGCACCTTTTGAAATCAAACGTTTCTCTTTTGCTTCGGCAAACGCGCTTTGGATCCAATCAATGCAGTTGACGGCCATCCGTGTTGCACGGATTCGATCCAACGGAGACGGGATTCCACCTTGCTGCAAATGTCCCAACACGGCTGTTCGGCTGTCAAACAATCCTTTGCCTTCATCTTTAAAAATTGCGCTCAACATTTGTGTCGTGTACGTGCTGCTTGCAGCTTCAGCCCTGAAAA
Organism: Chytriomyces cf. hyalinus JEL632; assembly: GCA_025435555.1. Lineage (NCBI taxonomy): Eukaryota > Fungi > Chytridiomycota > Chytridiomycetes > Chytridiales > Chytriomycetaceae > Chytriomyces > Chytriomyces cf. hyalinus JEL632. Next base: position 152,453 of record JAIWWG010000042.1, on the reverse strand, counting down.
TGATTCGCCCTTCGTTTTTCCTGGCATCGATTTCTTCTTCTAGGTATCGTGAGTTGAGGTGTTTTGCGTCTCGTTGGAGCATGTCGAGGCTGATTCCTTCTTCCGGGATGTACACGGTTGTTGCGCCGGATGCGAGACCACCCATGACTGCCAAGTACCCGCAGTTTCCGCCTTGCACTTCAACGACAAACACGCGTTTTTGGGACGCTGTTGCGCTGAGTTTGATGCGATCTGCACATTCAACGATCGTGTTGAGGGCCGTGTCGCTTCCAATCGAGACATCGGTTCCTGGAACGTTGTTTGAAACCGTGGCTGGGAGAATCACCATCGGAATGCAGAATGCGGGGTAGATTTGACGAGCAGCGTTCAACGTGACAACAGAAGTGAATGCTTCAAAGCCACCGATAATCATGAGTGCTTGAATGTTGTGTTTTTGAAGAGCATACGCGATGAGGCCACAGTCAATGAATCCTGTCGCGTAGGCATCGCTAATATCGGGAACGTTTGTTCCGGCTACGGGGGTTGGGTGGTCGCGGTTGGTTCCAAGCTCTGAACCACCGAGCGATTGCCAGTTGATGACTTGTTGCCAAGAAATGGGTGCGACTTCTGAGCGGACGAGACCAGAGAATCCGTTTTTGATTCCGAGCGGGACGTGGCCACGGTTTAAGCACAGTCGAGCGGCTGCACGAGTTGCTGCATTCATGCCACCTGCGGGAGCTCCAGTGTGAATGATACCAATTCGCATGCGCTGAATCGAAAATGGGTATAAATTCAGTAAAATTTCACTGACAGCACAGGCAAATCAACAAACCTGATCCTCTGGAATCTGATTTTCATTTTCGAGTCCAAGCAAATGACTTTCAATGTAAGCCTTGTATGCACTTGAGAACTCGGGATCACGTAAATCCATAGCGCGCTTGAAATCTTTTTCGGCAATCGCTTTTGCCACTTCTTGGGTCTAAAAATATTCATTGTCAGACAAGAGACGAGGTTCTCTGTGCAAAAAATGCATTTACCTTCTGGACAGCATCCATCAAAGGGGTTGCAGTAATTTTGTTTTCATTCATTCCAATCATGGGTGCAGGAATGTCTGGCGTGGATCGCAAAACGGCTTCAACAGCTTCGACTCCTTGGACGGTTGCCTGTTTGAAAGAATAAAATACAATTAGAGGCAATGCGCCATTAATGGCATCTTCATGTTGCAATTACCAAGTAACGGTCATACGCGCAAGGTGCTCCACCACGCTGGATATGCCCAAGTGTTGTAACACGCGTGTCCAGTCCGAGTCGGCTTTCAAGCACGGATTTGACATAGTCTGGATTGATGGCCTTCAAGTTTTGATCGATTGCTCCTTCGCAAATAATCACCAAACTGACTCTGCATCCAAGTTTGCGGTTCTGTTTTCAAAGAAGAAATTAAAGCAGGTTTAGAAAGTTATTCATGAAGGCGTTGAGGGAAGATTCTCGGTTGTGACCTGACTAAGCCTTTCACACATTTCTTCTTCCCAGTTTTCGCCGTATTTAGCAGCATCAATTGGGGGAGGTCTTTCAGGCAAAAACACCCAATCTGCTCCGACTGAGATGGCAGCCATAAGAGCGAGCCAACCGCAGTGCCGACCCATTACTTCAACAACGAATGCACGTTGGTGCGACTGAGCTGTGGAAGTCAGTGAATCGAGAGCTTCGCAAATTCTGTGAAGCGATGTGACGGCTCCAATTGTGATGTCTGAGGTTTGGTGTTTTTGAGAATCATGTGAGATTTAGGACATGTCATGACGTGCTTTTTTACCTGTGCAGGACATGTCGTTGTCAATGGATCCCACAAGACCGACAATCGTGAGATGTTCTCGCAGGTGCTCACATTCCGAAGTGGTCAGCTTGCCTGCATTGCAAGATGGAGATCAGAAACTAAAAATTGAAATTTCAGAGATTACTGTTATTGCTTACCAGTGTCGACGAGTTCGTCGCAAAGCCCCTTCCATTCAGATCGCAGCAAGTTTGCTCCAGTCAATGAACCGTCTCCGCCACACACAACAAGAGCATCAATGCCGTTCTTGATCATGTTGTACGCGGCCAAAAGACGACCTTCACGCGTACGAAAACGCGCTGAGCGTGCAGTTCCAATCACTGTACCTCCCTAAAAATGATCAATGTTGAAAAAAACAAACACACAAGTCAATCAACCGAGTTTGCAAAAACTACGGTGTCAAAAAATACAAACAATTGACAGGAAGCCGCGCACATCACCCCATCCCAGCTTTCGAATCATATCCCCTCCTTCAACGAGACCTTCATACCCTTCATGAATAGCAAATGGAACACAACCCCTCTGCAACGCGATCCTTGCAACAGAACGGACAGCAGCGTTCATTCCACTCGAATCACCTCCTGAAGTCAGTACACCAATTTTTTTGGAGATGGGGAGATTGTTGATGGTTTCGCTCGTGTATGTGATGGGATTTTGGCCGGTTGGGAGGTACGCGTCGAGGTGGGGGCTTAATTCATCGACGCTTGAGGTTGGAAGGCCTGTGTATTGTTTTCTCGTTTCTTGTGAAACTGAGGGTCCTGTTTGTGGAGAGATTCGTGGGGATGGAGCCGGCACGAAGGGGGCGGGTTGAGCATCGGAGACGCAGACAAGGTTTCCGACTGGGTCATATGAAACAAGGGTTTGAAAGCCCTTTTTGAGGGGGTACAAGACGGATGCAAATCCAGCAGCAGTGAGAGCCGCGTCAAATTCCTGTTTTTCATAAAGTTGTGAGTGAGTGATAAGGGAGGACTGATAACAGATAAAATAAAAAATGTTGGGACCTTCAGGTGCGACGAGATGAGATAGACAGAGGCACCAATGACAGGATCGGCACCCTTCAAATCAGAGAGACGCGCGAACGAGGCATCGAGATCGTAATCGGTGTTGTCGTTGTTAAGGGATTCAGCGAGGACAATGCGAAGAGCCACTTTTGCCCCTTCTTGCGAGCGGGTAGGGTTGTCGAATTCGGCATCGGCAATATCTTGGGTAGTTTTGATGGAGTGAGCGGTGGGTGGAGTGTCAAAGAGATGCAGCCAGGTGTCGGTTGCGCTGGCGTCGTTGGCACTGGAGATGAGGGTGAATCCGATGCACGAGTAGAAGGCCACACACGCGGTCCGTTCAGCGTCGGTGGTTGCGCTGACGAGCAGATGCGAGAGAAGGGTCATTTGTTGTGTGGGATGTTTTTTCTCAATTTCCTTTCAATTTATGGTTTTTTTTAACAGACATGCATTCCCCAGTCTCCGTCATGACTCATACCAACTCTTGACACACGTTTTTTTTGGGAACTCATCGTTTCAATCCTTGCTAACATTGGCCAGTTTCTCTTGATCGCGTTTCTGCTTGTTAACATTGGCCAGTTTCTCTTGATCGCGTTTCTGCTTCTCGATGAATGCATCGTCATCGCGCACTGTTGTTGCGAAGCCGCCGCCGATCCTGACAACAACTTCGTTCGCCAACGCGCCATCCACAAAGCGCACAATGAACTGGTCAGAGTCCACGATCTCGGTAATGTCCTTGTGAGTTTGCAGCTTTGCCTGACTGAGTCCCGTGTGGAACGCATCTATTGTTCATTAAGTAGATTAGCACTTGTTTTAGTTGACTTTGATGCAACTTCAATACAGTAGTTACTCACTGCGTTCCGATCCATCCAACTGAATGGACAAGTCCTCGCAGTGGGTCCATACAACCGTCTCAAACAGAGCCTTGTGGGAGTAAGTGAGATCCAATCCTTTGACGTCGTCTGCCTGGACAGTGCGCGCAACGGCCTCCACGCGCATCTTCAACTTGCTGCTTCGCCACACTTCGACTATTTGGGTGACGATCCTGCCCCTCAGAATAAACAAAGTCCCCTCGCATGCCTCGATTTGAAGCTTTGTGCACGATGCCGTCACAGTCACTGCGCAGTTTGTGAGACCTTTGAAGTAGAGGGCCTTTGGGGTGGGGATATCCTCTGGAACGACGGTGAATGTCTCGTCCTTCTTGTCGCTCTGGAATCAGACCAAACAGCGTCAGTACCATCTCATCTTGTTGAATATCAACCAACAACGCTTACGACAAAGTGGTTTGCTGGCTTCTTGAACAGCATCATCTTTTTGTGTTATGTAAATATTTAAGTTGTTGGGAGGCGGCGTGGATTGTTTTGCAAGTTTTTAAGATGACAAATCAAGCTCAGCATGCATGAACAAATGTAAAGAGAATGGATGCTTTTTATTGGAAAGAACGCGAGATGCACATTTAAGAAGAGACTGCTCTGAACATATGAAAGAACTAGACCTAGAGCAGCCATCAATGGGAAGAGACCGATAGTGGGAAGAGACGCTACTGCGCAGACGCTGGCACAAACACGGGCACGAGCCACTCGTTGGCTGGTCCGTCACAAGTAACACCCAACGAACTCAGCTGTGCCGCGTCAAATCCAATGTCCGATCTCAACTGGTTCGCGCTGTTAATGTTGGTGACGCTGACGCTCTGTCCATCACCCGCAATCTGCACGTTGTTGGCGTTCACCGTGTCTTGAAGCGGCTTCCATGACTTGACAGTGAGAATCTGCGCGTTGGCTGGGTTGTTGTCTGGAGCGTACACGTAGTACATTGTTCCGGCTTTGATGTTTTCGAGAATGTTTCCTTCTCCTTGGATGGCGTTTTCAGCTCCACCCACATTGCAGTTGTCAAATTTGCCCGTAATCAGCTGTGAAGCATCTTGGCGACGAAACAGGGGGCGACTGGAGGCGGAGAGGACGAGGCTGGCAACCAGAGTGATGGTGTACATGAACTGCATTTTTGTTGTGTAGTAGCTTTTAGGATCTTTGTATGTTTGTTGTTTATGATGGGAGTGGCAGGATGCACATGCTGGCTTTATATACGCAGTAGCGAGGGTAACAAGGACAGGAAATGAGATTTGAGCGTGGACATGAAATTCATGCAAATGGGAATTGGACAAAATGATTTTTACACTCAGGCTGAATGGAATATGGGGTACTGTATAGAGTATGCTTGGTGTCCAGAAGTCATAATGGCGGATGTGGCTTGTATTGTGTGCGATGTTGTTCAACCGTTGACGGCATTACTCTCGCTGTGGATCAGTTGTCATCACAAGCGAGCGCCTTGGCTGCTGCAAATGACATTTTTTTACTCCGCTTCCCAACGCAGCACCCTTGGCTGATGCGTGTATGACATTTACTGCAAGAGTGGCTGCTAACTCCGCTTTTTGGAAACGTTAATTTAATTGAGGGAAGCGTCTGGACCGGTGAGTATCTTGGCTCTGTGTCTTGACGCAGCAAGTATCCCGCTCTGTCTAGAAGCAAGTGCATGTGTAGGCACACGCGCAAAGATGGTGTTCAATCAAAATATTTTTAAATCCGCAATTAAGAACCACCCGCATATGCAAGTAACGACATTTGGGTATGCGCATCCGCGAAGAGTGGTCATCAGCAGCAACAGCGTGGCCATCGAATGCAGCACGGAGGCTGCCACCATCTCGGAGGGTCGGCGCATGGCCGGCGTGACAATGAAGATTGTTGCAGCCAACCTATCTCGAAAAGACGTACAGCGGACGTTGTCGAATCGAACCATCTATGGAGTCCTTGGTGTCGTGGAGTTTGATGGGGGTGTGTTTGAATATGTTCTTCTTCTTACTTGCTCCAATTATTCTTAATATTCTTGTCATCAGACATTTACATTGCACTGGTGATTGATCGCATAGCCGCTGGTGTTGTGAATAGGGCAACAGTGTTCCGCATCACCCGTGTTGCTTTTATTTCGTTGACGAACGGCGAATGGGACGATTTCGATGAACTGAATCGCACAGATTCGCAGTTTCAAAGCGCCATAAATTCCCAACCTCAAGCTGCAAAAGCCGCTTCAGCCTTTCTCAGCAAAATCCGAGAAGTCCAATCCTCCTCAAACTCAAACAACATTGAAACGGATTCCCCCCCACACCCATGCGCGCATCTGATCAAACTGTTTTCCACGGGAACATTTTATTACTCCCCTGAAGCGGATCTCACGCGCTCAATTAACGCCAGAGTGTCACTTTCGAAAACGTTGGAATCTATTCTGGACACTGCGGATCCAACGTACTTTTGGAACGCGTTCATGATGACGCCGATTGCTGCAATGCGGGCGCTTGAAATATCACCGGAACATCGAGCTGCATTGGATGCATCTGCGTTGTTAATTTGTGCCATTCAAGGTTTTGTTGGGGTTCAACCTGTTTCGTCTTCATCCGTCAAACTCGCGATTCTTTCGAGATTGTCTTGTAGGAACGCTGGAACGCGGTTCAATGCGCGTGGGATTGATGATGAAGGGTCGTGTTCGAATTTCGTGGAGACTGAGTTTGTGGTTGAGTCTACGGCCGGGTCGGTGGGAGGTGGTGGTACTGGTGGTGGGCAAGGGACGAGTTATTTGGCGTCTTTTTTGATGGTGCGCGGGTCTGTGCCGGTATTTTGGGAGCAGACGGGGGTTCAGGTGACGCATCGGTTGGATTTGTCGAGGGGCTTTGAGGCCACTTCGGGAGCGTTCCGGAAACATTTTGAGGTGATTTTTGTCTTTGATTCCTGATGAAGAGAGATGATACACTGAAACTACATTGCGCGCGCTTTCTAGAATTTGAACAAGCAGTATGGTTCTGTCCATGTCATTAACCTGCTATCAAACAAGGAAGGCTCTGCTGAATCCATTTTGGTCAACGAATATGTCCGCCACGTGAACCAATACGTCTCACTCGGTCCCGTTCATTACACGCATTTTGACTATCATTCATACGTGAAGCAAGTAGGACCCGAGCATGGAGCCTCCATGATTTTGGACTTTATCCAATCAGATCTAGACAACTGGTCATACACGCTAATTGACACATCTGCACCAAAACTGAGCAACGCCCCACCCATTCTGAAACAACAAGGAATCTTTCGGGTAAATTGTTTAGACTGTTTGGATAGAACGAATCACGTGGAATTTGTAATGGCAAAAGCGATGGCTGAAAAGTGTTTGGTGGAAATGGAGCAAGGTTCGATTCTGGGAACGGAAGCGTTTGTGGATGCGTTTCAGAATTTGTGGGCGGATAATGGGGATTGGTTGAGTAAAATCTATACGGGGACGGGAGCGTTAAAGACTTCTTTGACGAGGAAGGGGAAGCAGACGATTGCTGGTGAGGACATTTTTTGATTTTGATGGTGTAAAGAGTTGGATGTTTTTGTTTTTTTTTGATTGTTGTTACAACCAGGTTTCTTTGATGATGCTGCAAAGAGTATCAATCGGTTTTACATCAACAATTTCCTGGACAAGCGCAGGTATGTTCTATTTTCATCTTGCATTCGTTTGAATGGAGTCTACTTACTGCTGCTATACTTTGCAAGACAAGAGGCCATTGACATTGTTGTTGGAAAATTGAAGCCCCATCGGAGTCTCCTCGTCCCGAACCTAATGAGCTCGCAGGTCGAGAAGGAGGTCATGAGTCGTCATTCCGAATTTTCAAAAAAGGAAGACATCTCTGTCTTTGTTGGGACCTGGAACGTGAATGGATGTTTGCCTGGGCAGGAGCAAATTGAATTTTGGATCCAGAATGATGCTGGTTTGTTGTTGTAGCTTGTGCTGGGACGTGTCGATCTGATTATTTTTATTTATTTTTTTGATTTCCAAAAACAGCGCCGCTTCCAAACTTGGTTGTCCTTGGAATCCAAGAACTGATTGAACTAAACGCGCAAGAAATCGTTTCCGCAAACACGGAGCAACTTCGAGTCAAGTGGGGTGAAAAGCTACTTGATGTGTTGAACAACTTGTCACCCAAGGCACGGTATATCCCTCTTCGAGAAGCCAATCTGCTTGCGCTGGGATTGTTTGTGTTTTGTAGGGTGGATTGTATTGAGCATGTTCGTGGCGCTGAAGTTAGCATGTGTAAGACTGGGTTTGCGGGGATTGCGGCGAATAAGGGTGGGATTGGGTTTAGTTTTAATTACCAGGATACTTCCATGGTGTTTATTACTGCGCATTTTGCTGCTGGTGAGTCTTGTTTTTAAATTGCTGGTCGGTCCCTATTTGCTGATCTGACTGTTTTTCAGGTGAGAAAAATGCGGATGATCGGAACAAGGACTTCCATACAATCTCAAGTGAGCTGAATTTCAAGCGAAAGAGCTTGAATGAGCACAAGTGAGTGGGATTTGTGCGGCAATGTGCAAGCAGTCTGCTAAATCCTTTGTGTTAGCATGATCTTCTGGCTGGGAGACTTCAACTACCGCGTCAATCTGCACAACTCGGAGGTATGTCCTGTTTTGCTTGCTGCCTCCACCTCCTCAACACTTTTGAACGACTGTAAATGGCTGATAGGCACGATCAATTATCGACCGAGGTCACTTTTTGGAATTGGTGATTCATGATCAGCTTCGTATTTGTAAAGACCGCGGCGAAGTCTTTGATCACTTTACGGAGGCGCCTATTCACTTCCCACCCACGTATAAATATGATAATGGAACTTCAGTCTATGATACAAGTGAAAAGGCGCGTTGCCCGTCGTGGACGGATCGCGTGTTATACCGTGGAAAAGGGATTCATGTGCGGGAGTATGATCATGGTTTGGTGTTGCTGTTTTATGTTTATCATTTTTTTGGATTTGAAAATTGATGGAACGTTTGGGACAGTTGACAGTTTGTTGATGTCTGATCACAGACCCGTTCGTGCCATTTTCAGGGTTGAGGTGCTGTCTCCTTTTTTCGCGTTCTGGTGTTTTGACGAACGTCATGAACTGATTTTTTTAGTTTTTGATATTTAACAGGTGGATATCATTGATCTTGCTGCACAAAAATCGATTCGATCAGCGATATCAAGTGCCACGCCTGTTGTGGCAGATTCTGATTGGACAGCGATTGACCCAAGCGCGAATCAGTTTGCGTTTCAACGGCAAGAGTCTACACCGGCGTTGATTGACTTTTCAGAGGAAATTGCAAGCCCTATGACGGCGTGGAATGTTATAGGTGTGTGTTTTTTTTTTGGTGTTTCTTGGATGTTGAATTGATTTTTGTTGTTGATGGGGGGAAATTGACAGATTCAAAACCTGTTGCTGCTGTTGGAAGTGTGAGACCGTCGAATCCAAGTGTTGCGCGGCAATGGTGGCATGAACCTGTGGATGAGGTTTGGGCTGTTGATGAAGGCGACGCTACAAATCCGTTTTACGCGAAAGGACTCATTTGATATCAAATAAAATATGTTTTTTGATGTATTGTGCTTTGATCTTTGAAAGATGGTTGGGAGGATGTTATTCTTTATCATGTAGTTTTGATAACCGTTAAAATTTGTCTGTTTTGAGAAAATCTGGAAATCCCAATCAGCGACTCCGCGGTCAGTCCATGATATCCAGCATAAGGTCAGTGTTTCGTGTATGCAAAAAATGCGCTGAGTATCTTACGCGTCGTAATCCCATCCCAGGTCTCTGTGTCATATTGTCCTCGGAACAAAAGCTTCAGCCCCGCCGTCGGTGCCACCGGAGACCAAACACCGCCGATCGCACACCTCTGCCGCACCGAGTCAGGCCGATAGCATCACTCACGATGTCTATGAAACGAAAAGAGAAGATTCAGCCACGCGTTTTGTTTCAACTACCGGAACCTCAGACTTGGCAACTGTCAAATTCACAAACCGGAATCATCATCTTAACACGGCAACATATGGATCAAACAATAACTCTGCGCGGCTTAAATCGAAATCTGCACCCGTGTTTCCAAAGCTTCCTATGGCATTGAACAGTATTGGGCCTGTACCTGACAGTCAGGGAGATGCGAAAAATCAATCAACACGAACATTAGGCGATAAATCCTCATACAGCAGTCCTATTGATCGAGATACACAACGGCTTCGCGAAGAAATGAGCAATTTCAATGGTGACATTTATGCACTCGAACTCGTAAAACCCACCCCTGCTCCTCTGCGGAACTTAAGACGTGGTAGCTTGGATACAGACTCCGAAATTCACCTCAGCGGAACCAGCAGTTGTGGAAGCAGCAGTTATGGAGGCATCAGCGCGTCCACATCGACATTGGTGAATGAAGTTTCGAGAGAGTCTCTTGCGTTCCGCTGTCCGGCTTTGTTTGGCGAAAAAGCGCGGTTTATACCCACGAAATGGCTGCCAAACGCGCATTTGCAAACGTCGTATGTACAGATATCGAAAGCGTTGCCCCCGTTTATGGTGTTTGAAAGGTGTGCGAAACATAGCCGCGCTTGTGATTTACCGCAAATTTAGTTACACTTCAATTTTTTTTCAGAGAGATTGTATCGTTTCAAGATGGGTCCATTTTGGGTCTGGACTGGTACCCCAAAATACCGCCGCAGTCATCCCACATGCTTGACCCGACACCAATTCTGCTGCTGGTTCATGGCTTGAACGGAAGTTCAAACGAAGCATATATTCGATCATTATCCATGCTGGCAACGCAGACTCGAAACTATCGAATTGCTGCAATGAATTTTCGTGGATGTGGGGGTACACCCTTGACTACACCGACAGTGTTTGACCCGCTTGGCGGAGCTTCCGATGTTCGAAATATTCTGCATCATATTCGCAACGTGAGAGCGGGTCGAGCCAAGATTGTAGCTGTGGGTTGGAGTTTGGGCGCGAATATGATTTTGAATGTACGTGGTCTTTTTTTTTTTTTTTTGACGTTGATCACCATTTCTGGCAACTGACAGTCTGTCGATTTGTAGTATCTCGGTGAATCGAAATCGGATTGTATGATTTGCGGGGCAGCCGCCTTGAGCCCTGCTTTCGACATTTCTCAATCGATAGATTTGTGCAGTGCGCAAACCCACGGAATGTACGGCGGCGCGTTTGCCTTGGGGCTTCAAATTTATCTGTACCAAAACTGGAACGCGTTGAGCAGTGTTTATGATTCGAACCGGGTCTTTGGGCCTATGGATTTAAGGGAGTTGGCCATGACGTTTCTTGCAGAGTCTAGGGATGGCGGTAGCGGGTTTAATGCTCGGAATGGGCAGACGTTGCAAGAAGCTGCTGCTACTTTGAAAAGAAACGTGTCGGCGATTGTGGTTCCGACGCTTATTTTGGGAAGTCGCGATGATCCTATTACTAAACCTGACTGGTAAAAACTGAGAACTTTGCATGACAAAGTTGCCGCTCTAACGCCAGATACATTTCCATTCCACAGGGCTCCTCTCGGTGTTATTGCCAGAAACTCAAACGTAGTTTTTGTAACCACTGCCAGCGGGGGTCACATTGGATGGTTTGAGGGAGTGGCTTCTGGTTTGAAGCCAGTTTCATGGGCTGATCGCGCTGTTCTTGAATGGGTTGACTTTGTTTTACAGCCATGATAAAAAAAACACGAAAGTTCGCAAATGCTCATCACTTAGCAGTTTATATATTTGCTTAAAGAACTTTTGATTGTACGTAGATTTTCTCATGATGATAAAAATGCATGGTAGCTTGCTACGATTCTCTGCAAGTCTCGGTTTGTGGCCAAGATTGGGAGAATGTCCTTCAGCAGGCTCCTCTTTTGCATACCCTATGGGACAGATCACTATCAGCAAAACATCATCAAGTAATCAGGTTAGGCATACCAGAATATTGCTGTTTTCACCAGAAGCGCTCAATTCCCCAAGCAACTCATCGCACAGCTCTTTTGCTTTTGCAATTTCTCCATCGTCTGATAGCTTCCGAGCATAAAGAATCAGCCATTGTTTATAATCAGACGCCAATTCCAACACAGTCGAGCACGCCATTCCAAGCTGCAGAATGAAAGAAAATTGAGTATGACACAAAAAGTGAACAAGCAAACATACCTCAGCATGATCAATTAAAGCAGGAATCTTCCCCAAGACCCCCACTGCTGGAATTTTGAACCCGGCTGGGTTCACCATTTCTCCCGTCACCACTGCTGACGATACTCTCTGGTCAGAGTCAAATCCTCGCACATTCATCCAGCACTTCATTCCATAATGGTACAGAAACACGTCCCCATTGGAGGTGGATATCATGGGTTTCCCATCTGCGCGCACAAATGCGTTTGACAGCGTCAAACTGTTTGGGGTATTATTACTTGCATTGGCAAGTAGGGGAGTGACTGGCTCGTTTGATAGTAGATTTGTTTCTTTCGAGATGTCCCTGATGAATTCCAAGATAAGTTGAGCAACCGTTGTGTTTTTTCCCGTGTCAATGGAACTCTTACCACAAGAAAACTGTGCTTGTTGTCAAGATTGCCATCAGGTACGCTCCATTCACTGACAAGAAAGATGCAGGCGAGGGTAAAACAAATGGTGGCAGCATCCTGAAAGGACAAGCAGTCAATGTCATATCCATGGCCCAAACAATAAAAAATCAAACCTCCTTCCAGCAGCTGAAAAAACATTCAATGTCGCATCAAGACATGCAGCCACCCAATAATCATCTCCACCAGCGATAAGAATCGCTGGGGCATTGAGTGTCGTGATGAATTGAGATATTCCAGCGCGGGATCCTGTTATTGTCGCGCCGCCCTGTTTTGTGGCATCTGCGTTCACGCATTCCAGATTCAATGGTGTTGGTCCGGTTTTAACAATAGTGAGTGTTTTTGGTTTGGCAGTTGGCATGGCTAATAACCGTGAGGGTGGTGATACAGAAGTGTATGCAGGCAGCACATAAACAGTTCCATTCTGGCCAAAGTGAAATCACTTTAGGAAAATTTCGGGGGCAACGGATTCAGCAACAAAATCATTACCGCAGATTGGCCTGTTTCATCACTATCAGGTGCTTTCCGCTTTCCTGCGGCAGTGCTGATATCTACCATTGGGATGCCTTTGCCATTGTTCAAGCCATGACTTTGAGGAGCCAATGCCTTGGCTCCTATTGAGATTGTCTGTATTTGAGCTTTCGATTTAATAATCCCAGCCCATCTACGATTATAAGAATTATGGAAGAAACGTAACTGCATGCTTTTGTGGTGAGCTGGCGCTTCGAATCAAAACTGGCGTGATTCTGCGCTTCCCGTCTTTTGTCCTCGACTCACGCTGCTTTCCCATTTTAATAACATTCACTTGTTCTGTAATGTTGGGCGTGTCGACAGATGTTTGAGCGCTTGAGTATCCGCCCATTGAGACCCCAGAAAGTCCTCCAATGTTGTTCTGTTGGTTGCGGTACTGCTCTTCAAGGAAAAGCTGTGTTGTTGATTCAGCGACAGCTTGTTTCACTTTTTGAAATCCGTATTTAGAGAGAGCAAGTTCCTGATAATTAATTCAGGTAAGACATCACGATCATTCTTGCAATGTTTCAGCCTTACAGTTTGTTCGGTGGATATTGGTATCCCAAATTCGACGCTACTGAATGTGAATGCACTCACTGTGCCATCATATGAACATGCATACAGCGTGTATCCATCGCTTGACCTGAGGAGATTTACTAATCTATAAATCATGATCAAACAAATAACCTAACCATGATAAATCCAGCACGGTGTGCTGAAAGACATCCAGAGCGCTTGCAGCTGAAAACGGCCTTGCAGTCCACCAAATCGAAACGCTGCGATCTTGCCCAGCAATTGCGCAAACTGAGGATACAACGCGCTTTGTTGCACCCTCTTCACCGTCTTCATCTGGGATTTCGATTTCAAAAGTGACAGGATTGAATGCCTGCGGGGAGATGGTTTAACTCAGCGGTCAATCAAGGAGAGCAACGCCGCAAATTTAGCCTCAACTGCAACTTCAATGGGTGCTTGGTGACCAACAAGGGATACATCTGAAATCCATGTGTCGCGATTTACAATTGGAGAGACGGGCACGTTTCCATTTTCTCCGTTTGCCATGGCAATGCAGCTTCCATCCGGCGACCAGCTGAGTCTTCGAAAAAATGTGGTTGACGACGCCTGCGTGAATGGTTCGGTAATCTCCCTTTCGACAACTGAGAAGGACCCAATACTTGCTGTCAGTGAGATTGCGTGACGGTGTTGTGCATGATATCGTAAACGCACCCCAATCGCTAGTTCGCCAAATCTTGACAGTTTTATCGTCGCTTTGCGTGGCGAGATATTTCCCGACCGGGTCCCATGTGATACCCTTCACAAATCCTTGATGCGCTTCCAGCTTTTTGAGTTTGTCAAACGTTTTGCCGTCCCAGATAAAGACGAGGCTATCAAGCCCACAGGATGCGAGATATTCGTTCGAAGGTGACCATGCTAGATCTGCCACGTCCGAATCATGGCCAAATAGAACCTTGATTGCGCGCCAGGATTCCACGTTACCAGCACCGCCTTGGATCAGATTATCGCGTCTGTGAAAGTATTTCCGTTGAGAATGAAAAAGAGGCCCCATACGTACAGAGACAAAACACCTTTGGTCCGCTGGCCGCGAGGCATCCGCACACCAGACCACGACTGTGCTGTCGTCCGCGCCCGTTGCGAGAAGCGTTCCTGTCTGCGACCACCGCACACTCAACACAGCGCCAGTATGGTTGGACAGCGTCGCAAGCAGCTTATCGCAGTCTGACGAGGAATCGTCCAAAATGGGTGCTGTGCTCCAAATGCGTACTTTGCAGTCTGGGATGTGGTTGTCATTGAGCCTTTGCTCAGTCATGCCGTGACAAGTCAATTGATGCTCACCCTGGCCCCCAGTTGCAATCCGCTTGCTTTCTCCTGGCTGCACATGGCACGCGTAGATGGGCAGTTTGCGGCCTTTATCGCCTGGATGCTGAACGAAGCTTGGCTTCACAATCAGCATGTCCGGCTGCTGTTTATTTACTTACTTTTTTTGCGTAAATAAAATCAAAAGCAGAAATTACTTACTCGTTTTGCGTAAATAAAATCAAAAGCAGAAATGGCCGTGACCACAGACGACTTTTACATCCGCTACTACGTGGGCCACATGGGCAAGTTTGGTCACGAGTTCCTCGAATACGAGCTGTCGCCCGAAGGTGTTTGAACTCGCCATGAACGCCATCAGTCTGCTTTCTGACGCCATACCCGCGCCTGCAAACAGGAAAACTGCGATACGCCAACAACTCCAACTACAAAAACGATTCAATGATCCGCAAAGAAGGTCTGGACTTAATTCTCGGACGAAAGTGACTTTTTCGACTGATATCTCCGTCCGACCAGTCCACGTCAGTTCTTCCCTCATGAAGGAGTTCAAGCGCATTATTCTGGAGAGCGAAATCCTCAAGTAATGCGCATGGATGCTGTACGATTCGTTGATGAGATGCTGATGGTTTTTTTTTTCTGTTTGGCTGCTTGGCTTGCAGGGAGGATGATGCAAACTGGCCCATGCCCGACCGCGTTGGACGACAAGAACTCGAAATTGTTATTGGAAGCGAACACATTTCATTCACGGTGATGATGGCAAATAATGCGATTGCTGGCTCAGTGTGCTCAATCGTACCTTCAACAACAAAAAAAAAAAAAAAAAGACTGCCAAAATCGGATCACTGCTGGACGTGAATGAGAGCAAAGATCCTGAGGGCTTAAAAGTGTTTTATTATCTGATTCAGGACCTCAAATGTCTCGTCTTTTCCCTCATTTCGCTGCACTTTAAGGTACTTGTTTTCTCCAGTTTTGACTCTGTTGGCACTGACATTTGCTTTTTCGCTGTTTAGATCAAACCCATCTGATTCAATGTTGACTGTATTTTATTACACGGTTTGGCTGCATTGGCGAGCGTTGAACTCTGAAAATATATTGGACCCGGTCTGGGCCGTACAAATGTGAAATTCACCGCAGCAATAAAATGCACCCTGTTAATTAACCGCACCGAAGTCCCAGTCATCGCGCCGCGTCCAAAGCTTGAACCCTTGCCTCGTGCATGCCTTGCTCAACGGTTCCTTCCACATAAAATCGCACAATCTTCACCGTTTTCTCTTGGCCTTTTCGTAGAACTCGCGCTATGCCTTGCTGCTCAGATGCAATCGCGTTTTCTTCCCTCCCAGACACGAACGGGTGTAAAATGATGCAGTGCGATGCTGCCAAAAACAAGTGACTTCAGAATTCAGAAAGTTAACTTCATGAACACTCGTCCCTCACCTTCCGTCAGGTTCAATCCACTAACTGAATCTCGCGCAGAGAGCATCAACACCTTCACCGGCTTTTGGGCTGGTTTATTCAGCTTCACTTGCTTGGCAGCTTTCGACGCTGCTTCTGGCTGCGCCTCAGCAATGCGTTTTCCCTTCCCTTTGGGATCCAGAGGATCAACCACCGGCTCCGATATTTCGGCCAGCACAGTATTGGAACTTTCGACAGTATCTGAAGCCGGTTTCGACAGGCCCTCACGAAATAGTCGGAGCGCTTTCTCTCGTTGCTGCCAGCCATTCTTAACTCGCGCAGTCGACAGTCCATACGTTTTCAAAGCAGCTGAGACAAGGTCTGCAAGGTCTGAGTACTGAATAAATACAATGAATCGGTGGTCGTCCGACTTGAGACTTTCTTCCTTGATATACTTGACCACTTCGCGAATCTTGGATCCAAACTGTCGAAAGGTTTCAAATGATGAGCAAATTCATTGTGTCGCAATCGGGATCGGAATCGGAATTGGAACTGAAATTATACCATGTTCGGATCCAGATTTTCAGGGCCATCCTCCGCACTTGCCTCCTCGCTGTCAGCAGTTTCTTTCACGGGCTCAACAGCTGGAGGTGGAAGCACCTTCATCACCTCCCCCACCTGGAACACTTCGCGGCAGCTGGGACACTTTCCTTGTGTCGAGATTGCGTCAGCGCATTCTCCGCAAAACGAATGCCCGCACGGTACAATCCCGATCTCGCCTTGCACATCCTCCTCCAGACACACATTGCACTCAATCTTCTGTCCTCCTTTGGACAAATACGTGTTGACAAAGTTTTCGAAAAAATTGAACTGTGCTTGGATGGATGCTCGATGGGCGCGCATTTCTGCAACCTTGACTTTGATCGTGTCGAATTTCGCTTCTGTGGGTTTGATACTTGCGGCGCGCTTGTTGTCCGACGCATCCAATGTGACTAGCAGCTCCTCTGCTTCCTCTTGCATTCGAGTTATTTTGTCTTGCAAGTCCGCCATTTCCGAGACGCGGTTCTTTTGTACCATTTGAGTGACTTTTTCAATCGACATTGCAGCTCCGCCGAGGTTGGTTCCTTCTCTACCAATCTGATAATGGTTACACAGCTTCAGCAGATTCACCACGCCTGAATGGATGCAAGATTGATAGAATGCGCGTTCGATGGGAGTCTGACGGCAACTGAATATCTCAAACACGGGCGGGGGATATGTCACATCGGGCTCGTTCCGCCTCACACGGTTCTGAATAAACCGAAACATCTCCAGCTTGGGAGTCACCCACTTTTTCGTTGCATCGAGGTTGAGGAAATCCGCATACCGACGAATCACTCTCATGGAATCGAAAGTTGGAGTCCCCGTTAATCCCCATAAAAAGTCGGCGGACAATTGCAGTACTTGATCTTTAATCGCCTCCTGCTTGTCAAGAACTTCGTGGAACTCGTCACACACAATTCGGTGAAAGTGGCACCATGTGAAGGAAAAGTCCCCCTTTTTGCGACTGGTTACAAATTTCTGGCGGTCAGCGGCAGAATTTTCAAGGTCCAAGTTTTTGCCGTAGTTTGACAGGTATCGGCCACTTTCTTTGGCGCCCCGGTACGCCTTGTTGACGAGGAATTGATAGGACAGAATCACAAAATCACAAGTGAGAATTTCATGGAGGGTTGTTTTTGTGTAGTTTACTTTCCCCTTCATTTGAATCACTGAGACGGAGTCTCCCAAGCATTTTCGGATCTCTTGCTCCCACTGGTCTGCAATGTTGTTTGGAACCAGGATGAGGGTAGCTTTTGAGCGGAACATGTCGTTGCGCATGGAGTACAAAAAGTCTTGGTCCGCAAATGGACGCGAATGGCAAAGCGCTAATGTTGTTATTGTTTTCCCCACACCGGGTTTGTCCTATTTGAATGCAGGAGAAGGTACTGAGTCGCTGGATGTTATAACCGCGGAAAAGAAAACGAAATATGTACCGCAATGATTCCAGAAGTCACATTTCGCTGTTGTTGAGTTTCCATGTCCAATTTGATGAATGACTTGGACTCCATATCAATCCACATGTCACCAGCACCATCTTCCACCGGAAACAGGTTTGGCGCGTAAAATAGCGACGGCTCCCGATCTTCGATACCTTGCATCCATGCCAAAGTTCGCAGCTGGTAGTCAAACAGTTTCAACGCGAACGGCTCGGAGGGTCCGGCACACGGCACAATATCGAATGTCGCAGGAACTGTAAGCGTGGAAATTGTGGAGTCAACGCCTCCCTCCGCTGTATGCGTCCAGACCAACTCGTTGTTGACAATTGCAACTGGCGCTCCGCCGTTTGCCCAATACATTTGCACGAACTCATTTTCGAGTGCATCCGGAGTCTTGAGTGATTCAAAATCCTTTTCTGTCCATCGAACATGCAACTCGATATCCACGGTTGTGTCGTCCAGCGGGTTCCGCGTGAGTTTGACCAAGATGTTCAAAATGTTGCCGCATGTTTGCAAAGAAAATTCTTGTCTGACCAGCGAAATGATGGTCATTTTGGCCGAATTGCCCTGCGCAATTGGATTGAGATAGCACAGAAACGAAGAGTTGAAGATGCGCTTCGGAAAGTCATACTGTCCCAAGTAACGCAGGGGCATGACAGCCGATAGCTCCTTGGGCCAGTGCTCATACTTGACCCAAGGAGCTTGGGTTATGAACACGGCGAGTTCGATGTGATCGTCTTTGATTGGATCGTCGGCTGTGCTGTGCTTGGTCGAGGTGTTGTCGCCCATGAACGCCGCGAGATCCTCATCATTCTCAACCTCGAAGGTGAGGGAGCGACTCAGTGTCTTTGCCTTAACTGGGGTTGTTGCTGGGGCGGATGCAGTGGATGGGCCAACGGCAGCAGTGACGGAACCAGCTCCCATGGTCGAAGAAATTCCAACCTAGATTTTTTTAGCGAACAGAAGCACAGCAAGTCCATCTGATCAAGCCGCAACTCGAGGACGGAAGTCGACCTGGTGCAGATGACAGGTGCAGATGACAGACACCAAAAGCACTTCCTTCGGCCTGAGAAACCATCGTTTTCATTTTTCTTTCAAAAGAACATCGGTGAAAAAGAGTTCAAAATTTTGAGGCGATTATGTGGGAACAGGTTTTCGGAAAGGGTGTGTTTGCAAGGTTGGTTGTGGGTCAGTTGATGTCTCGGTCTTCAAGTATTGCTTATCCTGGATCCCACTTTGTTTCAACTGCACACGCTATGTGCCGAAGTTTGGTTGCAGCCCGTTGTCGTCTCTAGTACTGGTTGGATGGTCTATAGTGTAGTCCCTGGACATCTCTGATGACTTTGTGAGGGTCTCAGGTTGAGATGTGTTTTGGTTTGTTTTGATCAGTCTGTGATATCTTCACTTTTGTGTGAATAAAGCTTATTGGGGTCTTGGCTCATGCCTCATAACTTCTCATTCATATGGCAGCGGTGATTTTCCGTAGATGACACCTGAGTGCTTTTAAGGTTTTCAGTTTCTTTCCCATGTGATCAATGGTGTGTTACTTCTCCCCATTGTAAACTGTATGTTACACTGAGTACCGTGAATGTGATTCTATGTTGCATATGAGGTTGGCAGGCTTCTCAAAGGTCCGAGTCTCATATCTTCATGTATTTGGAGTTGAGAAGTCTCCTTTATTTGAGTATATGAAGGAACCAGTGGTCCACCTTGACCATGGTCCACAACAGCCTGAGTCCAGGTTGCAAGGTACCATAGTTGATCTCTTACTAATGCAGAGCCATTGGGAGTCGACAGTTAATTGCCAAGATAGAGGAAGACAGCAGTATTCAACCAAACCATGCTGTGCTGTGCTGTGCTGGGTATTGTCCAGTTCTCAAAAAGCAGTGCACTGTGAGGAACAGAGTACGACACAGTAAAATCATAATGGCAAGTGATGGTTTTATTTACCTTACTTACTTTACATGCTGTTTTGTTTGAGTTGTTAGCCTCTCCTTTTATTCTTTTTTCACCACCTCAAGTGTTCATGCATTTCTCCTGTCCAACACAGCTCCCTCTATGATCCTAAACGGTAGGACTGAGATGGATTATTGACATTTTCTCGTCCTTGCTTTTCAGCTCGTCATTTTAAGCAGGATTTTGACTGCTCTCTTCTCATTCTGCAAATTGTCGATCAGTAAAGCCGCGATACAATAAGCGTGATTTCTCTGAAGGATGGATTCAGGTTCAACGCAGTCAATGTTCCCACGTCCTTGCCAAATCAGCCGAGAGTATTGAAAAGCAGCCAGTCCATTGCAGCAAAAACCCAGCTGATGGCCGCATATTCACAAATAAAACCGTGCCCTTGAACCAATCTCACCGTGTTGATGGAGTTGATGGAAAGCCATGTGGTCACTCCATCAATTTTTGTCAAAATAGTGGTCCACACAGGCCGCCGTCTCATGAAACGACATCCGAAGGTGGTTGTGAGGCTGGTTGGTTCTCTGGAACACATTCTGTACGTCAACTTCTGCAACCTGTACTTGATGGACTGTGCGCTGTTCTTTCTTGTTCTGCGCACATTCACGCAACTGGTGAGTCAAGTTCCCTCCTAAGTCAGTCCAATGACACACGCGCACTTGCTGTATAACTCATACTCTCGATCTCTGCCGCATTCTGTGAGACAGCCTCAATCAGCTTCGCTTGTTGCCAAGTCGCTGCGTCGAACCATCTTTTTTATTCTCGGCATCACCATGATCTTTATCGTGAACCACCACACCAAGACACAATTCCGACCGTCTGTTGTTCTTGATTTCTTTGGCCGAGGTGAGGCTGTTGCTGCTTTCTGTATCTTTAGTGAGACTGACTGGAGTATGTTCAAGGGCATCCATCGCGAATGTTTCTCATCTCTGCTGATTTAACCATCGCTGTGCTGCAATTGTTTCGCGTGTTGATTATGCAGTCGGGCACTGCTCCGCCCAGCACCAATACCGCCTCAAAAACAAAAACATTGCGGCGAAAGGACAGCTTGTCATCGCCGCATCCAGAATCATCAAATGGTCTGACACGAGCAAACAGCGGCAATATTTCATACTTGGACAAACAAACAATCGAACAAAGAAGCCTCAATTTCAGCCCCACGTCAGAAACTCATTCCTCGTCGTTTCCTTTTGATACGCACGACGCCATCTCTCAAGCCCTATATTTACATGCCCGAGGACCCTATGAGTTACCCCCGCCCTTTTCAGCATTGCAGAATTCTTATATACCCAATGATCGACTGTTCGGAAGTGTTGCCTGTCTGTTTGAGCTGGAAATGGATGACGTGTTCGTGGGTGTGCCCACGGTCTATGTGAATCTGAAATGGCCAACGCTGCTTTCCATGCCAGTGCGAATGAGTCGCCGACGGTGGAGGAAAGGCGCGGCTATCCGCAACGAAGACATCACCGTCGACCTTCCGCAGTTTTCATAAAAATGAGGAGAGTAAACTGTAAAAATACCAAATGCCAATAAAGCAAAGTGGAAATGAGCTTCGCAAGCGGTGCGGCGCAGTTGATGGCCCTGAATGTTTGGTCCCGCGTGCTCACTTTTGCACTGAACCAACTCGCACTTCGGTACATTACGCGTAATGTTCTCGGGATCGTCGGAGTTGAGATGGAACTTCTTCTTGCGACGGTGCTCTTTCTTTCAAGGTAACAACCCAGCTGTCTGCACACACAAAACATGCCAACATTATCCTCTCTTCTTCTTGCTGGGATACAGGGAATGCATTCGTATGGCACTCCTCCGTTGCGATCAAACACTTCCAAACAACGCTGGACCGATAACCATGAGTCACGAGCAGTACGCCTTGCATCAGCGTATCGTGAACCTGGCGTACCTGCCTATTGCTTTCGGCGCAGTGATCATCGGTGGGATATCGTCATACTTCAGCTACTTCCACGTTGTAGCCAGTCCTTCTGGCACAATGAGGGCTGTGTTCTGCGGAGCCGCCTTCGTCGAACTCTTGGCCGAACCGTTTTACATTCTTTCCGTCAACAACTTGTTTTTCGGCGTCCGTGTCCGAATCGAGGGACTCGCAATGTTTGTCAAGTGCGTTGCAACTGTCGCCTTTCTGCGCGCATCGCGCATTGAATCTGACACGCTGCGTGTTTCTGAGCGCGACGGCGTGGCTGCGTTTGCGTGGGCGCAATTGGCGTACGCGTGCGTTCTGCTCGCGGGGTTTTTGTTGCACTTTGCGAGTGTGTACAAACATGTGCGTGTCGCGGATTCGAACAAGGTGTATCCGCAGCAGCTCTGGCTTCTTATTCCGCGGAGAGTATCAAATGATACTGAAGAGTCTGGGAAAAGGTTTGTTTTGCTTTCTTGGCCCGACTGTCCTCAACCCTTTTCTGAAACCAGTTTAACGAGCAGAAAACTCAAAGAGTACTACGCCGACCCCAATCTTAGTAGCCTGGCTATTACTTTTGCGAAGCAGGGGCTTTTCAAGTATGCCCTGACTGAAGGAGACAAAATCCTGTCTGTTGCGTTCATCACCGAAGCAATTCAAGGCGACTACTCCCTTGTTGAAAAATACGGTAAATAGAGTCTCCATAAAAAATACTGCACATTGTTAATTCGTTCACGTTTTGAAACTATTCGCCTATTTCCTTCGCAGGCTCAATTATTGCTCGACTTCTTTTTCAACCAATTGAGGAAATGAGTCGTGTATATTTCAGCAAAACTCTCACCACTTCTTCCACTGCCGCCACTTCTGCCGACTCCAAATCTTCCTCCGCAAAAGAAAAGCGCGCCGCTCTGACGCTTTTAACTCTCCTTCTTCGTCTCTACACTCTTTTGAGTCTGTATTTCCTTGCATTCGGAACAAACTACACGTCCTTATTCATTGACTTGCTCGCATCAAGCGCTTTCAGTTCCGGAAGTGCGCCACAAGTGTTCAGCGCATACTGCCTGTACATTCCATTGCTCGCCATAAATGGGGTGACGGAAGCCTTTTTGCAAAGTGTCGCACCGCGCGACGTGTTGATGAAGCAGAGTTACTGGATGGCGCTGTGTTGGGGTGTTTTTATTGTCACGGGTTGGAGCAGCATCCAGTTGGCCGGGTTGGGAGGGATCGGGATCGTGTTGGCGAATTCCATCAACATGTTGATGCGGATATGGTTTGCATTGAATTTTGTTGGAGAGTATTTTGGAATTGGGAAAACTGTTGCGGGTGCAGATTCTCGAGAGGATGAGATTGAGATTGAACGGATGCTGGATCTGAAACGGTTTATTCCAAACGCAGCCGTTTTGGTAGCGTTTGTGGCTGCTTGGGGCGTCACGTACACCTCCAATGCCACAATTGGATGGCGGTCGCTGACAGCAAAATTGGAGCACATTGGTGTGGGTGCAATTTGTTTCTTTGTTGTAACTGGAGTCATGTGAGTAGTTTCCATTTTCTTGCCTCAACACATGCCTTGGATCCTTACACTCATGCACATAGATACATTTCTGAAAAGTCTTTGTTTTCTCAAGTTCGGCAGCTTGTGAGATCGCGCAAACAGAAGGAGCAATAAAAAAACAGTCAATTTTTGCCAACCGCGTTGTCGCTTTTATTCAATTCGTTCAGTGAACCAACTTCCCCAAATCCTCCTGGCGTACTGGACGAGATTGTCATGCCGCATAATAATGTCGCGTGCATGGCTGTGACTTCCGGCAGCCGTGTTGAACGTGGAGAGCAAAATATGCAGATACGCAAAAAGTGTGGCGTCTGCCAGCGTTGGTCTGGGTTGGTGTAAAGTGTTCAATGCAATGAAAGAAAATGCTTGCGGGAGGGACAACATTCTCACTTTGATCCAAACAGATATTGCTTCTGATCCAGTTGAACCGCATACGCGGAAAGGGCAACTTTTACGTCATCCAAAATCTGTCAAGCACATAACTTTTTTAACCACACACACGGAAGAGTGAGTTGGTGATCTGATCAAATACCTCCTCCTTGTCAATCGTAACGTGATGCTTGAGCATCCAGTCCATTTGCTCCCATCGTCGAATTCGCGGCAAAACTTCCTTCAATGGCCATGGAC
The DNA here is from genome assembly GCA_025435555.1 of Chytriomyces cf. hyalinus JEL632. NCBI lineage: Eukaryota > Fungi > Chytridiomycota > Chytridiomycetes > Chytridiales > Chytriomycetaceae > Chytriomyces > Chytriomyces cf. hyalinus JEL632. The sequence continues at coordinate 128,432 of JAIWWG010000042.1, read as the reverse complement.
GGTCATGCGAGTATTGGGGAAAGGCAACTTTCAAACTGTTTTGCGGAGAGTACCAGAGGTCGTACAGCTGCAATGGATGAAGATGATCCCAGTTTAGTAATCAACACCAACAATGCGTTGAAATCTCGAAATGGCACAACACACACCAATCCTAAGTGCAGTTTACTCTCAGCTAAAGAGGAAATGGCGAAAGAGTCTGCCTTTTCGGTGCTCTTCAAATACGACCCAAATCCTGGGATCTGGGTTGTACCAGATTATGGTTTTTCAGCTTCGCCCCAACACTCTCGGAAAAAAGAGAAAGAGTCGACGCACCTGATCCATTACTTCGTCAATAATTTCGCGACCTGCGAGGGCCTTTCCTTTCGTTGTCAAGAGATATGGGAGTTGGCCTGAACCATGGGGAGGAAAACAATCGCACGCTTAACAATCAAAAGGCAAGAGTTTGTGATTCACGTCTATACCTGAGGGTGACTGATCGTGTTCATGGCAGTCTTTGACAATATGCGGGTATCCGGCAAAGAGCAGTAACGCCTGCATTTTCGTAACGGCCCAGTCCGAAAGTCAGACAAAGCCCTGCAGCGAAGCATTGTACAAAAATCGACGAGTGCGAAAGCACACCTGAGCCGCAAGAGAGTCCACCTCCATCGATGTTGTTCCGTTTGCCGCTCTGTTGAACACAAAGAGCACGGACACTGCGGGAGCATTTTCGGGGGTCCAGACGGGGTCTTTAGTTTCGAGAGGGAATCTGGCCGTGAATGCAGCCCATTGCTGTTGAGCAGCTGTCAGATACTCCATTTGTTTCTTTTTGCGTGAAATAAAATATTTATGGTTTTACTGACAACCAGGACGAGCGACGCGTTCTGACAATGTCTGTGGTCGAGACATGCCAACCTGGCCAATTCTCAGAACTAACAAAAAGGCTTCCACATCGCAAAAGGACCAATCAATTTTCCCTGGTTTTAATTTTGAGTATAAACGTAAAAAAAAAAAATTCAACTTTCCAAGCAACTGCGAAAAAAATAACAGAGAAGAGGATGCAAACGCAGCCTGTCTGTAGTCAGAATCCGTCAAGAGCACCTTCCATGAAACACCCAGTCTACGTGGCTTCAACCAAGCTTACGCGGCGAGCACTCCAAGCGCACGGTTGGCATAGAATCTCACATCCATGTCAGAGTCCTCACTCAGCTTGACTAAGCTTGGCTTAATGGGATCCTGCACCAGCGAAACTAGGCCATGCTTTTTCAAAAGCGGCAAAACTTCCTCCAACGATTTGGCAACGTTGAAGCGAATATTTGGAATAGGATCAGCGGCGAGCGAATTAATTGTTGGAACAATCAGGTCCTTGAGCACTTCGGCGCTTACAACATGTGACAGAGTCTGAGATGCATCCCGTTTAGAATTAGAGGGATAAGAAAGCGCACAATCATTACCGTGAGGGAAAAGATAGTAGTCATGCGGTATAAATAGTTTGAATGCTGTCCCATGGCGAGAACCTTTGGAATAATTGACTGCTTAGCCCACTCATATCCAAACACTTCCGTAAGCTTGCGCAAATTGATTGTTGCTGCCTCGCGGATAGAAAATACGCAGTCACCCAACCACGACATGCACAAAGGACCCAACTTTTCATCAAAGAACTTGACTCCCTGAAAAGTCACATTTTTCAGCAACGTTACAGCAAGCGATAAGAGTGACAATTATACCAGCTGACTGGCAAGAAGTGGGATGTTTTCAATGATTGCAAGCCTGACTCTCCATTGCTTGTCTTCGGCAAGCTCAACGATTGCTGGCAGCAACGATTGAGACAAAAGTTCAATGCCGATAACTGATGATGGAAACAAAGAGTGATCAGGAAAATTGAAACAACAGGAGAAAGCATTGACTGAGCTGACCATCATTGACTTTGTCGAGCTTGGAGATAATGTTCAGGCGCACTTCGGAAGCTTCGTCTTTCAGCAAGAGCAAAAACAGAGGAAGAAGGTGTTCAATCGTGTGCTCCTTTCCAAGAATCGGAGCCAGGCCACTAATTTCTGTGGCAAGGGCCGCGCGCACATGCTGCGAGCTGTCTGCAACCAGATCCCGCACACACGGCATAATTTCACGCAAAACAACGTCCTTCTCAATCATGGCGGAAAATCCTGGCACTTGAGTTGACGCGGCAGTGCGAACTTCCGCTTCGTTGTCTTTCAAGACTTGGACAAAAGCGTGGATCAGTTCCTCTTTCACAATGTCATTTCCCACTGCTTTGGACACCTGGTGGTTGATTGTTGTCAGGTTTTAGCGTTTTTTCGAAGCACCGGCGTCACAAGGCAAAGCACGGACCGCGACAAACTTTTCAGCAATCATGTAACGAACTCTCCAGGACTTGTCTACACACATGCTGCGGAGGATGGTCAGGAGCATGGACTTGGTTTCTTCTGGCGTCAAGACACCAGCAATCGAAATGAAGCCTTCCACAGTCAATAAGCGAACCGAATCCTGAAATTATGCACAAGCGTCAAATCTTTTCTTCTTCTCTATTGAAAAGTCAAAGAGAGAAGATGGATGTCTACCTGCTCGTCTTGAGCCAGAGCTGAAAACAATGGAAAGATTTCTCCCACAACGTGGGGTTTGGTCAACTTGCTCACAAGTTTCTGTTTCACGTTAGATAGTTAGGCCAACGCGCTTTGGAACAAAGTAGAATAAAATGTTTGAGTATTACAGCAAGGTTGGTCGCGGCGGCTCTGCGAACCATAGGTGTTTCGTCTTTACAAAGAGTGGCATAGAGTCTAGTTTTTTGAATGGCATCAGACTGGAGAGCGATAAATCAATTGGTAAGATACTCCATACGCTCTGAGGTCATCTTGAGTTTTCTGAGACGCCAAGTGGTAAACAGGCGCGTAGAGGCCGCAGGCACTGGTTCTGCTCGTGAACCAGTCACCCTTTGAAAGTCTGTTGACCATGGGAATGTAGTGGTCTTCAATTTGCTGAGCGGCGAGGAGCTGGCCAATTTTCGCGGTGGACTCGACAGCCTTTCATGCGCATAATATAAAAAAAAAACAATTAGCGAGGTAAAATTATACGGCCCCGTGGCAATCGGCAGACACCTTTTCGCGCACAACGGTTTCTTCAACAGCGGCAAGAGTCTCAAGTGGGGTGAGCAACAGATGCCCATATTGCGGTCCGCCCACAAAGTCAACGAAGCCACCTAGCTCCTCAGCGAGAGCAAGAAGCACCTCATCCTCGTCATCGATCGATTCTGGCGGAAGAAATCAAAATCGGGTCCCATCAATCCCCCGCACAAGTCTTCGCAGGAATAAGGTGTGAATAAATAAAATACCGTCAAGGAAGGGAATCAGCTCGTCACGCGTGCGCTCCACGCCCAGGGCCAGAGCGATAGTTGAGATGCGTCTGATGGCGCCGAGACGGAGGGCAACGTCATCGTGCTTCAGCTCGTCGATGAGCACTGCGATTGGGTACAGGTCTCCGTTGTCGGCCATGTGGATTGTATTTCTGCTGTTTCTTTTTTAACTTTACGAAAATCAGAGACAGACAAATTGTTTCTTCAACGCCTTCCTTGCTCACCCCAGCATGAACAGAAACAACAACGGCGCGTCTGCTACCAACTTATCTCTGCTGCAGAAACAACGGTCCATGGCTCAGCTGAATCTACGAAATCAGCAGAAACGGGGGCTGAGCCAGATTCATGTCCTCCCCCAACCGGCCAAGGAGGCCACATTCGCATCTTCACCGAAAGACCTTCAGAACATAAAAGATATATGCACACAGCTTCAAAATTTAACGGCCAGTTTATGGAGCGAAACCTACGCGAAGGCGTCTAAGGATCTTCGCGACTTGGACAACTTGAAGGAGAAAATGCTGGCTGAGGATAAAATGAAGCTGCTTGAAATGGAAACGATCGTTTCAATCGTGAATCCGACGATGCGGAAAGACATTCTTCGGAATAATCTGATGGTGCACATGAACGACGAGAGAGGTGATATCGATTCGCTCTTCTGACGCGTAATTGTCGCTCATGCGCTTTGGTTTCACTGGTAGAAATCTCGGTGTCCCTTCAGCAGCACAAGGACGAGTTTATGCAGTTTATCTGGAAACGCCGCGTCAACGCAAAGAAGCAAATGCGGAGTTTATTTTCAAACGGGTGTGTGTTGCTTTCTGTGTCGATTCATTGACTTTGACTCATGCCTCGCTTTGACTAGTTCGGGGATGATGTGTCGGCTCGGCGATGTCATATCGAACGGGGCCATGGAAGGAATTCAACTCTTTGAGCAAGCAAATATTGTACGCGCTTGTAGAGATGCTGTTCGTTGGACTCTCTGTGAGCCAGAAGATGTACCTGCCTATCTGGGAAAAAAGGTGGAGCTTTTGAATTTCGAGGGCATGGCTACCTGCTGACATGAAGGCATAACAACAAAAAAAATAGATGGCCCTGGTGAATCCAAAATTCCAAACGCCTGTTACAGTGAAAAACAGCCGACTTGAGTTCCACCTAGACGAACGCGCTGTTAAAGGAGTTTGGGGATGCGTGTATGCAAACCAAGGTCCCTGCGCAAACAAACTTGCTACCAAAAAATTCATTGCCGACATGACAAGTCAAACACTAGGCCATTTAATTCACTCCGAGGGAGCGCTGGACAATGTAGCGTTTATTTGCGCTTTGGCACGGATCGTCGACGCAGCGCATCCGTCGCATCAACTTCAGTCAACAATGCTGGCGTATCCCTTGTATGCAGGAACCATTTTGAAAAAGAAGCTAGTATCATTAGGTTACTCGATTGCACCAGCGAGTGAGGACTACGGTCAAATTGACGCGGCTTTTACAAAGAGTATTTTGAAGCAAATTTACCATGGCCTTGTTCAAGAGCAGCGGTTCTATCTTGAAATTTCATATCCGGATTCAGGAGTATTTAGAGCAGGTACTGCTTGCAATGTGGCTCTTTCTATTTTGTCGATTCATGGAAACTGGCTCCGCAGGTTTTGCTTCCGCCTCGCATCACTCGGGCAACGAGCATCACGTCTATCCAGGATTTGATGAGTACAGTTTCGGATTTGATAGTAAGGGGGATATAGTATATAACGGAGAGACTTACCCGTGAGTCGCAAAAGCCAAGCGAGAAAATGACGATTAACACCTTTGACAGATATGCAACCTTTCCGGAAACCAACGCGTTCTTCACCACAATCAAAACAATTGGAATCGTGGTCGATTTCTATTCCGGCACGATTTCCATGGTTCTCGACAAAAAGCTGATGCCGACTGCCTTTGGGAATGGAGCCGCCGCATTCAATCATGCGACCCAAGCCAAACAAAGGGACATTATTTTGTCTCACATGATAATTCCCATGTTCGCGATTCAAGGTGCGTGTTTTTTTTTTTGCGTTCTCTAGACGTCGACTTTATTTCCTCCATCTGCACCATGCACCATCTTATCCATCAACAACACCCGCACCATCAGCGCAAGATAAACTGACCGAGTATCAAGGGCACACAGAGCTTCAAATCAACTTTGGGAAAACTTCATTTCTAAATGCAGTGGATGCCAAACCATTTGAAAGCGTGTTGGGTCTTGATTTGGCAAAGGCAGGTACGTACAGAAACGTCATCCAAGAATCAAAATCTGTTTGTCTCAAACGCCGAACTCTTGTTTGTGTTTTCTTCAGCTGCTTCAGGAGAAACCTTCATTTTAGACAGTGCCAGTGAAGGCCGTGACCGAGTCAACCAAGAGGACGAAGAAAGGCTGCAAATGGTAACTAATAAACTGTGCTGGTTGGTAAATAACTGAACCAAAAAAAAACAACTTATTCTTCTCAGGCGGCAGAGAAAAACAACTTTCGGGCTTCCATGTTTGCTGACGCTCCGAAAAGTTTTTCGCAATTTCCTCCGTCAATCTACCGTCGATCTCTTGCGTGCACTAAAATCCAAAGAGGTGCGTTTTGCAATTGCTTGTTTCTTTCTTCATCGCCCTCCCCATTCTTCCCTCTCCCATACCGTTTCTAATAGTTCAACTCAGTGTGGCGCATGTTTCGAGGAAAGCGAGAACGGAAACGCCTTCGAGAAAAGCAGTACGAATCAGCAACAATCATCCAACGCGTCGCGCGCAGAAAGTTACGGCAACTCCGCGCCAAAAAACACGAAGCTGCTGCAAAGATTCAAAAGAACTGGCGAAGACTTTCTTTCATTTGGATCGCGCTCATGCGCTGTATCTACCAGGCACCGATTCCAGAGTTACATCGGGCTGCGACGGTGATTCAAAGGAAATGGAGGCATTGGTTCATGTACAGGAACTCTCCCATTGCTGCCAAGTACAATGCAAAGATTGAAGGTCATTTTTTGTTTTTATTTTGCGTTTTACGTGCTTACTACCACTTTTTTATTTTTACCTTATTCTCCAGACATTGAAGCGGCAGTGAACAAGATTGTGGCATGGTGGCGGCCCCTCTGCGTCAAAATCTCCGAAAAGAAACGAATGCGCGAGGTGAATCTGTTGCAAACGCCACGCACAAAACCCGTCCACTAAAAACAAAATCACAGAAACACGACGCCGCAACAGACATTCAGCGTGTCTGGAGAGGCTACATTTTGCGCCATATTCTGAGAGACGATGTACGAAGAAAACTCACAACAATCGGACAAAAAATAGCACAGCACAGGTTCAGTTTTTCAACGAAATACTTTGAAAGGGAAATCTGACGAAGGAAACAAAAAAAAAATCTAGGGGCGAACTTATTCGCATTCGTGCTGCGTACATTTTACAAAACGCGTGGAGAAACTATGTCCAACGACGAGTGCGGGCTGAAAAGATCAAGACGCGTCATTCGGCGGCAGCCAGATTACAAGCCTTTTGGAAGGGATACTGGGTCCGTTCCCACGTTCATTTGCGCTTCAGTTACGGCGAGGCCGTGTTTTTGATTGCCGTTTGCAAAGCGCTTCGAAACTGCCACTTTCTGCTCAAGATGTACAGGTGACTCGCACTGCGTTGATTCTGGCATGAACTGTCTTAACTCCTCATCTTCCTCTCGGTAACCAGACCCTGCGGCATTGTCTGCCCAAAATCCTCAAACTATTAATAAAGCAAAGAAGTACCAGAGCAACATCAATTCTTCACGATATATTTTATGGAGATTTTGGGAAGAAAAACGACAAATACAAAAAAAAAACAACAGCAGATTCCAAAAACAAAACGTGGCGCCAAATCAAATATGCAGAGCAACGCATTCTTCAATCTGAGCGCGTAGAATTTCAGACACAACCTCATTGGTCGTGCGAACCGTCAAGCGATACATCTAACAAGTGGTGAACCAGGTGCATTCAGTTAAACGATTTAAGTTTCCAAAAACACAGAGAGAAAACCATCATTACCTGATACTGTTCATTCTTTTCCAACCGCATCATACAACCAACTTTCCCCAAATCAGTAGAGTTGAAAATACCTGCACCCACTGTGCTCAACGGAGAGTCATCCACATTCTTTATAATGCCCAATCCCAAGCCTTGCACTATTTTTACAAGCTCAGCTGCGGTCGCGACGGCCCCAGTTGCAGGTCGAAACACAGCTTGAGATTCTCTTGGCGCTCCCCCAATTTGCTTCCAACGCTGGAAGAAATCTTGAGATGGCAAGTCGATGGGAGTTATAAATTTGGTCAAAAGAATCGGGATTCTGAGCGTCAGAGTCACAGGAATACTCGATGAAACTCCGTCTCCGATTGAGCAAGAAACTGTCATAAACGACACTGGAGTAGAGGGCCCTCCGCACTCCACCTTGTAGATTTGACTAAGTTGAGTTCCTGAAGGCAGGACTGACGGTAGAGGTTGCATGAGCGTCAACCGAACCTGGGAGTCGGTTTGAATTTCGGCAGCAAGCGATGTAATTGGCTGAGACGAGCGATTGCCGAAAAAGATGGCAATACGGCCAAGCTGCTCCCGATATTCAGTTTTGATTCCAATTTCCAAGTTGTTGTCACGGTGAAGCAGACCGTTGGGGGATGTGACCAATCTACTGTACAGAGTGGAGTCATCCATACCACCACTTAGAGCAGCAACAACTGGTTTAACAAGGCTGTAGTCAATCACGTCTGCTCCCAATGCATCTGCCTTCGGGACAGGGCTCTGATGATATCCATTGCTCTGCTGTTGCTGCTGCTGGTGCATTTGCTGTTCTTGCTTTGATAGCTCAATCGCGCGAAGAATGTCCGCTTCTTCTGAGCTTCCAGGTGGAACACTCGTTTCTTGCAAAACATCTTCAAAAGACTTTAGTTTCCCACCGCCTCCAATCCGTTGACGGCCAATTGGAGCCCCATTGGCTGCCGCCGCGGCAATTGCAGCGTCACGGATTGCCTTTGCCTTGGCGACTTCTGTGTTGGCGTCTTTTCCTCCAATGACCCATGTTCTTTTATCTTCCGTGTCGGCGATTCGCTTGTTGAGTGCAGACAGGAGTGCAGATTCACGGTCAGGGTACGCCGGCATCTCTTCGCACACCGTTTGCAGGAGCTCTTCCGTGTCTCGGGTAGCCAAAGCGAGGTACTCGCTTGCACGCTGTTGCAATTCGACATCCAAGACAGACCGATGCAGCTTGAACACGGCAAGGATCTCGTGTTTGATTTCCGGGAACAAATTGATAAACTTGATATATGTGGTCAAAAGAAGCGCGCGTGTTTGTGGAGAGCAGGTTGGGAACTTTGAGTGAAGAGCGGTGAATTGGTCGATTGGGCTGCAACCAGGCATATTTGCAATCAGATGCCCAAATTCGCCCAAAATGCAGCCCCCTACTTTGATGGTGGTTTCATGACAGTTTGGGCTACGAAGAGCTCCGAGAATTGTAGCGACGGCATATTCCTGCAGCACTTCATTGTTGGTGATGATTTGCACCACTCGAAACCAGATATCGTCCGACACAAACTCTCCCGCTATCGTAATCAGCTGCAGCACCACATCGACATACCAAGAGTACTCCATGGCAAACTTTTCAGCGAGAATGGCAATTTTGAGAACCATCTCTTCTCTGATGGCAAAGTCGGCGATTTGGAGGTATTGGAGAAGCTCGGCCACAATCACCCGCACGTTGTTTTGATCACACATGCTGTATAGCAGATCCAGGGCTCTTCGACGAACGCTAATATCCTTGTCTTTTAATGATATGATGATGGTCTCCTGATGCACTCGAAGAGCGTCCAAGCAATTCCTCGCTCCAGTGGCGGCCAAGTGACACATTGTCTCCAATGCCAAGTATCGACTGTTTGTTTCTTTGGCAACGATAAAGTTACCAAGCAAGACCAACGTTTGGTCCACCAAGTCTGACAACGGGTCCAGATGGATACATAAGTTGATTGCTTCAAACAGAATGGCATTTTGAGCGTTATTGTGTTGCACATTTTTCGGAACTTCTGCACTATTTTGAATAATGTACACGAGGACATCATTCAATTTTCGAAAAACTTGCGGTTCACCTGCAACGCATTTTTTTTCATTAGGCAAAGCTGTTTTCCAGTTTCCGACCCCATCTTTACAAACCAGGTGATGGGAAGTACTGAAGGAGTCGAAGCAGCTTCACTTGAAGCCAGGGAACCGGGATTTTATAGTAAAGATATTCTGACGTGAAGTCTTTTTCGATCAAAACCTGCATAATGGAATCAAAACCAGGTCAATAAACTCATCCGTTTTTTCAACAGAAGTGAGCCTACCCGATGCAGCCGGTTTACAGCTTTTGGAACGGCCCCAAAATAAGCATCCGGGTACTGTTGCGCAAGAGCAAGCACCAAAGACGCCACTGCAAGAGCTGTACCCTGTTGTTGTTTGTGTCGGTTAGTTTTTCCTTTGGGGAGCAGTGAGCAGAATCCCGGATAATGGACCGTACCAGGTCACGGTCATCCATCATGAAGATAATTTTTTGTGCCCAGTCTACGGCTTGGAAAGCTTCTGGGAATTTGCGATACAATCGAAGGAGGCAAAGAGCGGCCTTCTTTCTCACGAAGCTTGTATGATTCCTGACAAAAAAATAATTCAACGCGCCCGAAAAATACAGTGGGTTTGAAAAACACAAACCCTGATACGAGAAGTTGCTGCACTTCTCCCGATAGCTGTACCGCCATGTCTTTGCTGCCCACATTGGCGATTGCATGTAGAGCCAAGCAGGCAAAGATTTCGCTGTTTCCTTGCATGTCTCTGGAGAGGCAGTTGAGAATCAGCCGCGACAGATCGGCATTTTCGCCCAACATCAGCGTCACGGCAAGGTAGCCCTATGGAATTTGCCATTTCAACACAAATCAAGAGCAAAAAGCCTTGCAAATGCGAGTGACGGAAAATAATAAGTGGTAAAAGGCACGAACGATTTGCTTTTCGGTATACTTGTCCGACGAGAGGAGGTCAACCATTTCCATGTATCCAAAGTCCACCTCCCATCCCAAAATGTACATGTACAGCAACTTTGCGACATACTTTTTTTTCTGATATCCAATCAGCTTCGGATCTGCGAATAGAGATTGATGATGCGAGGATACGGGACAGAGATGGGGTTCGTTTTGAGGTGTGTCTCTTGAATGAATTGCGAATGCGCAATGCTAGAGGTGGATACCTTTGAATTTAGTTCTGATGTTCGAGAGTTCTTTGTTGATTCGCTTTTCTTCGAGTTCGCGCGCCCGGCCTGCACACGCAGTTGAGAAAGGGTTGAGGGCAGCTGGCCGAAGAGAGTTACTCAAATAACAATTTACGCACAGTTGCGGAGGTCCGCTATGAAGATGGTCAGCCTGACGAGATCCCAGAGTTAAGACAAGTTGCAGAAATAGAGACACGCCGAATTGGAAACATGCGATATTTACCCTGTGGCGAATAGAAAGCATTTGTGAGTATACACCGGCGATTAAAATGAAGAGGCCAACCTCTCTGTTGGATTCAAGAGACGAGTTCGATTAGCGCATGCCCAGCAACAGGTAATGCACGATTCGTTGACGCTGTTAGATCGTGCGCAGAATTAAGTGCAAGTGTGGCAACAGACCATTTTGGTTTCGCAATTGATTTTATGATTTTATGTTAAAATATTGCAGACGCTTTATCGAATACGTTCAACGACACCCCCTCAATCAGAGCTTCACAGGCCTCCACATTCCGAGGACCCAGCGAGCGTAACAAGAAACAAAGTTTATGCCCGGGAAAAAGGCAAAATAAATGGGATAAATACGAAAACTCAGAACCTAGCACATTTTGTAGTTGTGCGTGGCCTCAAGGCTGGTAACTTGGCCTTGGAACTTGTAAGAGATGCTAATATCCAAGTCACGGTGGTTGTCTTTGTTGGGTGCGAAGCTCACGTTCCCGCTGATGGTTTCGTTTTGCTTGACCACCAAGACGTCTGTGAGGTAAAACACGGTCTGAAAAGGGAAAAGTCAGGAAACTGAGCGGCGAAATCGGACGAAATACTTGAGGATATCCACCTGCTTCCAGTGGGTGTAAGTGTCGTGAGGGCCAGTTGGGAGTTTCACGGGCTTGTGGCAAGCCGTGAAGAAGCAGTCAAAGTAGCAGATGAAGGCATGGACATAGTCATCCCTTGTTGCACTCAATTTGAAAGGCACGTTGAATGTCAAGTCGTCCACAGTCACAGTGTACAAGTCAATCTGCCTGAACCCGCATGCGGTGGTGTTAACGGCATTTGCATTCACGGTGTCAACGAGGGGTTCACGCAGGGCAAGGTTCTTGATGTGGGACATGTCGAAGCCGTACACGTTGTCCCAGAAGTTGATTTTAGAGTCCTTGTACTCGCCGTCTTCAATGGCGGCCAGGTACATGGTGGCCTTGTCTGGGAAAATCAGGCCACCCTTGGTGAGGTATCTGTCTCTGGCGTAAAGGACTGTGTTCAACTGTGAAACGAGAGAGACAAGAATTGAGTGAAACCGAATGCCGAATAAAAAAATAAAAAAGAAACCGCATCGCAGTTCGAGACATACCATGGACTCGTAGAGAAGTGCATATCCCATCCATTCTGAGATGATAATGTCCACTTTTTCGACGGGCAAGACAACCTCTTCCATCTTTCCCTTCACGAGGAGAATCTTGTCCTCGCCGAATCCGTTGGCCTTCACGATGACCTTGGCTTGGTCGATGATGTTGCTCATGTCGACTCCAATGACTCGCTTAGCGCCCGCCTTGGCGGCAAACATGCAGAGAATTCCAGTGCCGCATCCGACATCGAGGACAACCTTGTCCTTGAACAGATGCTGGTTGTGGTAGATTGAGTTCCTGTAGCTAATGGTGCGCACTTCATCTTTGAGCATTTCCTCGTGGATTCCTGCAGGGAGAAGGGTAGTCAGCGGAGGTGGGCTTCGACCAGCAGCATGCATGACTCACCAAAGTGGGCGTAGGAGTCAAAGTAGTAGTCTAAGAGAAGAGCGCGAGGTCAGCGTCACGTCAATGAAGCCGGGCCCGGGTTGTTTCACCTTTTGATGTCATAGCATCGTCCTTCTTTTGCTGTTGCGCCATTTTTTTTTGGTTGAAATTGCTCTCAGAAAAAAAAAAGAAAGAGCGGCGCTTTTGCTGGAACCCGAAACGATTTAAAATGGGATAAAATGTGGTCTCTTTGGCCAAAAGTTTCATGTTTTTTCATGTTTTATTCATGCACACACGCGCTGCAGCTCCCACACTTTCACTTGGCTGTCGTCCCCAGACGATGCGAGGAGGCTCCCGGACTTTTCCAGCGGACACCAACGGACACAGTTGACATCAAACACACCGTGTGCTGCTGGGATTTCATGAACTGGTGTGATCACATTTGATGCAGGATCCTGTGACAAGAATCCATTTTGGAAGGCGAGTCTGAGTTAACCAAAGAGAACCCTCCCAATAAAATCATCGGAAAACTTACGAAGGAAAATATTTTGATTGCATTATCACCACCACAAGTCGCAATCTTTCCATGTGTTTTGGACCACGAGACAGAGTATATGGCACGAGAATGAGCATTTTCAAGGGTTGCAACACAAGAAAACAAGCTGAAGCCGTCATTAATGTTTCTGTTTTGCCAGATTTTGATGGACTTATCGTCGCTGACGGAAACTGTTGCGCGCAAGGGATCAGGCTTCAGAACATCAGATTGGGTAACAGCGCCTTACCAAGGTACACTCCTGACGTATCGAAATCCACCGACCACACGGTTGAAGAATGCCCAGCAAGAGTATCAGAGCAATACCAGTCATCGTCTTTCTCCCTCCAAATCTTCATCGTGTCATCGTAAGACGCCGAAACCAAGACTTCAGCTGATGGATGCCAAACAACCTGCTTCACGTCCTGTGAATGCTCATGAAGCACGCCAATACATTCAAAATCGCCATCTCCAAGAGACTCCCACACCCAGACAGATTTGTCTCGCGAGCAAGTCGCCAGCAGCGAACCAGACGAGGACCAAGCGACACATTTGACTTCATTCTCATGGCCTTCCAGGGTTGCAACGCATTCGTATTCTAAATCAATCGACAGTTGATGGTGGAATGATTGGGCATGTGTGTTTATCGGTGAGGGAGATAAAATCCAGGACTCACCACCATCACCAACATGCTCCCAGATGGCTGTTGCGCCGTCGAATCCCGCAGATGTGATCAAATCGCCGGCAGGGGAGAATGCAACAGCACGGACAGTGCGCTTGTGGGCATCGAGGATGGAAGCGACTGGAGACTGGTCTAACGTAAAACGGGAGACACGAAAAAGGGATGGGGAAGAGAGACAACGAAAGAATGGAACCAGTCAGACTTGGTTGGTGCATTCAGATTTTGAAGTTCGTTACCGTTGGCTGATTCCATTTTTACGTTCCAGACACGGACAGACCGATCACCGGAGCACGATACGAGGGACAGCCGCGTTGGATGCCATTGGGCTTGCCACACTCGGTCGGTGTGGCCAGAGAGAGTCGTGCACTTGTTGCTGTCCATCAGGGTTTCACTTTCTCGTAAATAAAGTTGTTGCGAAATCAAAGGTCTCCGTCAAACGGCATTTGTGAATCGGCATTTGACAACTTTAAGCTCTCCATGTCTCCCGGGATGGATGGAGAAGTCGGTGTGAAAACATGAGTAGAAGCCAATTGGCAACAACAACCATCTCTAAACTGGCGGCCTCCTCTGCTTGCAAATGCTGCGAACGCTGCTGCATATACTCAGGCATTGTGAGTCTTTTGGCTTTTATCTGTCATGTACGACAGTCGAACTCCCAGTTGGTGCGGTCACTCTTTCCAAGAATTTATGGTGCCAGATTCGCTTTGAGTCCATGAGTGATCGGTATACGACTTCACGGCTATGACAGAGGTATATCTACAGGCAGTGGGGCTGAGGCTGTATGAATTCTTCAAAGGCCGCTTGTAGTGGGGAGGAAGCAGTGGGATAAGTTGCCAATTGGGCGAGTTTTACCCTTGAATTGTCACTGCAACATTTACAAAGCATCATTTCAGAGCTGTGATATGAATCTCGAATCGATACGAGGATATTTCTGGTCAATGGTAGTTGCTCACCCATTATGAAGATCCTTGCTGGTTGTGTTTGACGCTGTTGGCAAGGAAGTCCAAGCCGAAGAAAGTTCGCTTTTTACGCTCACAAAATGTCGACCGCCAGCAAAACCACCACCACCACGACTACGACCACAGCGACCAGCAACAGCACGAATGCATCCACCCTGGAAAAGTTGTGGCTCGGATCTCAAGCAGTGTCCGCCTCGCTTGTTGGGATCGCCAACATGATTGCACCCTTCGACATCATGTCAACGCGGATCGAGCGCAGTAAGTTGCTAGCTCAATCGATCCTTGGTGTTGGCTCTGTGTGTCATGCCTCTGACGCATGTTATCTCTTTCTGGAACAAATCAGGCGGCGGAGGTTCAATCCAAACCCTCTTTGACTCAACACTCAAAGCAGTTGAAGCCGCCGAATCAGCAGCAAAGAACGCTTCCCTGTCAGCATCTGCCCCAGCTTCCGCAAATTCATCGAATCCATACGCTGCTGCCGTCGGTTCCTCGCTCAACGCAATGTCGTCCTCCTCACCACAAGCCCTTGCTCAAGAACGGCTCTCGATCGCACGCGAGAATGTGGACACTCTGGCGGCACTTGTTGCATCGACTCTGTTCCAGGTAAGTGTCATTTTCGCCTCATCATGTTGTTGGCAGAATTGACTGACAGGTTTTTTTTTTTTTTTGCAAGGTCCAATACGCAGTTGGAGGAGACGCACTCGTTGCCTACCTCGGATTTGTCGGACTCACTACTTCCTCGCACGCAGAGCGTAGATTCATCCACCAATGTCTCGGCATTGTGAAGGCGACCCAATACACCGTCTATTTACTGCATGAAAGTGCAACCTCGGGCGGACTCTCTGTCTTCAACTTGGGAGGTCTTGTTGTATCGATTAGTGCGGCATATGTTTGGGGATTCAAGAAGCCTTCTGCTGCCTCTGCTACTTCTACAACAACAAAACCTACTACCACCACTGCGTCTACCGCCTCTACCAATGCTGCTGCGCCTCCGAAGCCCTCTGGCGCGTACACTCCTCTTTAATCTGTGCCTACTTTCGTTCCCCTCCTTCGGTACTTCTTTAAAAACAAAAGACGTCTTCTCTTTTCATCAGTTGGGAGACTGGTGATTTTTCTGTCCTTCAGGAAACATGCCAAAACAACGACTGAGTACACCATCGTTTGCATGAAGGAACTTGCAGAATAAAAGTCCCTCAGTTACTATCATAACTTCTCTCTTTTTTTTTTCTTTTTTTTTTCTTTTTTTTTTTTCCTTTATTTCAGAAAAACGAATTGAAGGGGTGCCGAACAAGTTTTCACACACATGAAATAATGTAAGAGCAGCATTTACAAGTCGCCCATCAGTCAATTTCCTCAATCTTGGGTCCAGCCGCTGGTGCAGCGGCAGGACCCTTGCTTCCAACAACTCGGACGGTAGACTGCGGTTTCGACAAGACCTGCACCCCTGCTTTTTGTAAATTCTGCAATGCTTCAACAGCACCCATGGCAATCTCCTTCATAGGATGCAAAGCAACGCCTCTCAACACCTTCACAATCCCTACAGATTCCAACCGCTGCGCCAAGGTACCCCCCACCGCCGCAACATTCTTACAAATCTCCACGCCTCGATGAAGCAGCTCCGGATTTGCATGCTCCTCCTCATGAAACAGCAACCCAAGGATCATATCAACTCCTCGCGCAGTGTCCCCAATAATCAGGCGACACGCGTCTGGGCTGGAACTGAGGATCGCCAATGCACCCGCAGCAGCTCGACGCGTTTCGTAATCGTCCACGTCACACAGGGCAACCATCATACTCAAACGGCCTTCCCCCATTTTGCTCGTCACGTAGCTGTCAAACACGCTGGGCTCGAACATCATGTTGCACAGGGATTCTGTTGCAGCACGTCGCACGAGCGTGTTGTCGTTGAATTGAAGGTATTCCATGGCTTTCACGCCTTGTGCTGAAACGATACGGGCGCGGACACTGTCACTGTAGCTTGCCAGATTCGTGAGGGCCATGAGCCCTTCAAAGTTTTGAAGTGACGAGTCTGAGTTGAGAAGATGGACTAAAGGGCGGACGAGATCCAGAGCGCGGCTGACGGGTGTGAAGGCAAGGTTTGGATCAGTGGTGATTGCGATTTTCGCGATGGCTTGGACTGCGATAAGGTATGCGGGGCTTTCAGTCGGAGAAACGAGTTTTTGAATAATCAGCGACAGCGCTTTAACTCCGCCGTCTGGAAATTTTTGCGTTTCGGTTATGTCCTTGAAGTGCAGTAAAAAAAAAACGAAAGCAAATACTGACCTTGGACAATTTTACCGCGGTTTCTCTTGTCGTTGCACAAGTTCAAAAACAATTGAGCAATGGCCGCAGAGAGAGAAACGGTTGCTGAAGCAGAAATTGCACAGAGAGGTGAAACCAGTCCCGCCGCCACAAGCTTGATCCCACGCGCTTCAACTTGCTTGTCATCATCCAAAGGGTCTGCTTTCATGACTGCTTCGCCAGATACTTCCTTCAACTTCATCAACTGCTCTTCTTCCTCCGACAGCCTGCGCCTCAACGCTGTCAGATTAGTGAAAATGGTCACGACGCCATACTGAATGGACTTGTCGTCCTTCTTGAGCATGGCAATCAGCGCCTTAACCAACCCCGCATCTTTTACAATCACTTCCTTCACAGACCCGCGCACAGTCAAATATGCAAGCGACTCGACCGCATTGGCGGCGTCAGCAGCACCACGAGCCCCTTCACCACTACTCGACCGTTTCAATGCATTGATAAACCCATCCACAAGGGCCCGGTCTGCAAACACACTCTTTTCCATCTCCTTGTCCACAAACGTGACTTTCACCAAAACCCCTGCAGCGGCGCTTTTCACTGCATCGCTTGCTTTACGCTCACCCTTCCAAAATTGCATGAGGACTTTACTGCATTCGGCACTGCTAATGAGTTTGCGGCAGGCTTGATCGGCACAGGCGGCACTGAGCATGTGTAACGTGGCTTCTTGAACAGAATCAGTTTCGAATTCGAGCATGTCAAGGATTTCGGGGATGACGCTTTCGCGGAGAAGGATAGGACTTGCGAAGGATGGATTTGCTGTAAACAGGCTTGTAAGCGACATGAGACCTTGAGTGCGCTTTTTGATAAATGTTTAAATGAGGTTGCAAACAGACACAAAACAACTTTTGGACGCAAAAAATACCTCTTCGTTTCGAGTCGATTCCAAGAACCGGATAATGCAGTTTGAAAAAATGGATTTCGCTTCAGTAACATGCGGTTGATTCTTTTCATTCGAAATAGGGTCCAAGAAACGCGCAATTGCCACCGGAACCACGTTCCGCAATGCAGCCGAAGGTGAAGACGAAACATCCGCTGCAGAAAGAGCCTGAAAATCTTCCGCGGCGCCGTACGACGACAATTTGAGAAGTTCCGTCAGAAGCACCGGGTGGCGCAATACGGCCAGAGAGGTTGCAAGAGTGTCGGTGATTTTGATGAGCGTATTAAGCGATGTGAGACGCAGCGTGTCTGGGCAGCCCACTTTGAGCGAATCAGAGAGGAGGGAAATGACGTTTTCGGAAATCGGGTGTTCCATAAACGCGGGTGACTGCATCGAGGGAGCCAGGACGGCAATCAAATCGAGAGACCGCGTTGCCAGTAATAAAGAACGGGGATGCAGTGGAACCAGAAACAAAAGCGCACTCTGCGTGCATTCCAATTCATCGGCCATTGCATTCGCGGCAGCTGGAAATCTGGCCATATTCGCAAGCAAGGCAATCAGGGCCACGCAAAGATCGTTCTTAAGCTGTACATTTGTTGAAGAATCGTTGGAGTCGAGCGACGAATTCTCAATTCGAATGGCCATCAAAACAGCGACAATCCTGCGCACGAGGAGCGCCTTGTCCGCCACTGACACGCTCGCAGCAAGTCTCGAAGCAACAGCTTCATCCCGAGACAATAGTGCCGCTCTTTCGGCGCAGCCAATTCGTTTGCGAAGAATGTCGGTCAATGAATGCGAAGTGCCTGATTCTGGATTCGATAGTTTTGTTTTTCAATTGGGGGGAATCCAATGCAATCCCAAATAGCACAAACACACCCGCTGATGACTCTGTCAGTGCTTCTTCGACCAAGGCATCGATGCTGCTGTCCCGCTCGCGCACGGCGTTGATGCGCATCAGCAGCGACGTCATCTCGCTTGTGCCGGCTGCGCGAAGGGCAAGGTCCTCGACTGGAATGAGTGAGAGGGCACTGTAAACGTCATCAGCGCATGCGCAATTTGAGTAAGTGGGATGGTCGGAAATATATAAGGGATTCAAGGGGGGATCCCATTCAGAGACTCAATCTCACCTCCTCATGTCCGCAACGGCCTGGTCTATCCGCCCACTTTTTTCGTGCTCTTTCGCTTGCGCCATGAGGGACGTGTACTGGGCAGTCATCTCTCCTTCTCGTTTCGGAGCCATGACTTTGAACAATAATTTTTATATTGACCTTGCATGCAACAAGAACAGTTTTTATTTATGTTTGCGAACCAAGTCGCACGAAGGAGAGCATTCATCAGGCCCCTCCCCCAAATCACCTGCCGCCAGCCATAACCTCTTCAATCTCCCCAATATCGCGGGGAACCTGCGTCATGTTCTCGCATCCATCCTTGGTGATGATCAAATCCTCCTCCAATCGAACTCCACCAAAGTCCAAGTACTGCAGCACGAGCTCTTTGTTCAGGTGCGCAGCCTGCGCTGGGTTTTTCAAGGCTGGAACGAGCAATGCTTCAATAAAGTAACATCCTGGCTCGTTGGTGAGGACCATGCCCGCTTTCAAGGCACGGTTCATGCGGAGACTGCGGAGGCCGGGGCGATCGATGCGTTCACGGCCGTCAGGGTAGCCACCACAGTCGTGTGTGTCCATTCTTGATGTAGGTTGTGTAAAAGAACCAGTGAGCACACGAAAGAAGACGCGGCAAGAAAAAAAAAAACTGCGCTTCTCTCCCTCACCCCATCATATGTCCCAATCCATGTGGGAAAAACAAGGCTCCAACGTCAAGTGCAATAACATCTTCTACAGTCTTTCCATTCAATTGGATCAGGCCAATCTCGACAAGACCTTCAACAATCTTGCGCTCTGCGAGAAGGTGCATTTCGACCCATTCCACGCCGTCACGAACGTTCTCGCGCACAGCGACGAGAGCGGAGAGGACAGTGTTGTAGATGCCTCGTTGGCGGGGTGTGAATTTTCCGTTGGCTGGGTACGAGCAGGTAATGTCACTCGCGTAGCAGTGATATTCGGTTCCCATGTCCAAAAGACACATGTCGCCGTCGTTGATTTTCTTGTTGTTGGGTGCAGCAGCGCTGAAAATAAAAGGAAATCCCTGTCAGCTTTCATCCCATTGGCGAAGAATTGACGAGCAACGACGACAAATACGAGGCACTAAACTGTCCATAATGTAGGATGGCACCGTTGCATCCAGTTCCGCAGATGCAAGTGTATGCTTGGTATCTGCACCCACCCTCATACGAGCAGTAACTCAAGAACAGCGATTCGAGTTGGAATTCCATCATTCCAGGTTTGACTTGACGCATGACATTGACGTGCGCCAAAGACGCCAAATGGTTGACGTGGCGAAGCACAACCAGCTCCTCCTCTATGAAACGAATTCGCCAAAACGAGCGCATCAAAACTAACAGCTCAGCAGCTTAGACAGAGCGAAAAAGAAAGCAACGCACCAGTCTTGATGGCACGCGCCTCGCACATGACTTTGAACAGTACCGAGTCATCGACAACAGGCTCAAACACGCCCTTGGCAAACTCAAACGTGACTGGAACGATGGCCCTTTTGCTGTCGCTGTTGACTCCAGACATGATGTGCACGACACCAGTCTTGAGGTTAGTTGTGCTGGTTGTGGTCACACTCTGCACAGCGCCAGTGGACGCGACTACCGTCACGACGGATCCAACAAGCTGCTTCAAGACCGTGGCAAGCTCGTCCACGTAATGCACGTAGTCAATCCCATAAGTCTTTGCATAAGTCTCGTTGGGCGTGATCTTGCCGCACCACACTTCGTAGTCGAGACCGAGGCGAGGGACAAAGACGTGCGATTTGTTCGTGTTCAGATCCAAGACGCCGTACAAGTTGGGCTCGTTGATACCAAAGAGGTAGTGGAAGTGGCTCTCTTGACGGAACAAGTGTTCATGGTCTGGGTCGTGTTTGCGATTGATTGAAAGATGTCAGTTAGGAAGGGTTGTTTTCGGAAGAAGGATGGAGCAGACCCGTGTCGTGGCTGGGTGGAGGGGAATGATCGGCTGTGAGTGACAAATATTTCGGAACGGAGCGGAAACGCCACTCCGGGCAAAGAACGCCACTTCAACTCACCGGAAAGACTCCTCGCCGCCTTTGAAGAGCGCAACACCGGCGGCGCCGGCGGCCCTCATGTCGGCAAAGACCTTGGCACGGCATGCACGGTGCAGGGCAGCAAAGTCGGTTTTCAGTTCTTGGTAGACCATGATGTGTTTTGCGGCTTGTTTTTTTCTTTGGGGGATAAGCTGGATATTTTCACGCCCTTTTCTTTGATTGGATTTAACGTTAAATTATTGCGTGCGTAGGGATAATGAGCGAGAGAGAGAACGGGGGACAAGAAGAAGAAGAAGAAGAAGCGCATGCAAGAATGCAGTCTCGGACAGTTTTGCAGTGTTTTTTTTATTTTTATGAAAGTGGAGCTTGTGCGGCATGCAAGCTACAGCGATCACGTTCTTCCAGGCGGTGAAACGAGAATCACTCCATCCCCACGAACAAACATCATTTCATGCGAGCGCTTCACCGTCTGCAAATTGGGAATCAGTTAGTAAAAATATCTGTAAAACTGAGGCGAAACACGGAGCAACGTCGAATTTCAGATGGAAAAGGTCTGTTGCACAGCAACATTCACTCGCATGCGTAGGGGAAAAAAAAAAAAAAAAAAAAAAAAAACCAGATTACGCACCCGAATACGCTCTTCAAAAGTCTCTTCATTCACATCGACAACTGTAATCGTCTCGTCCACATCGCTAAGGACAAGATTCATGTGCTGGTCATAGGCCTTTGGAGAGACAAAGCATTAACTCTCGAATCAGCCCACTTAAGCAGCGTTCGTCCTCACGTGAAGCCGCCCTTTCAGTTCGCGATCTCCTCTCATTTTGACGTAAATGCGCTCGTCGAGGGAGAGACGGACAAGATCCAAGGGTTCTGCGATTGCTCCGTCTGTCATTTCGGTTTTTATGGTTTCTTTTTTATATTTTATGAAAATACACACAGGTTCTCGCTTTCAGCTATTTCTCAACATCCATTGGATTCGATGTCTCCGGGTCAATATCGAACCATCCGTTCACTGTTCTCTGAAGCGGATGCGCAAGCAGCCTGGCAAAGTAGGATACGAAGCGGTAGTGTATTGCCGTCTCCAGGATGTAAGAGTCCTCCGAATCGGTGAATTCGTTCAGTTTATCAAAAACTCGTTGGACACTTTCTTTTGTTGCAGGGTCGTTTGCTTTGTCATGCTGAGGAATGTTTAAGCTTAGCGTTGGTGGCGCGGTGTTTTGTGATGGTTTCGAAAATCAAGCTCCACGCACCACATACAGAATATCCAGCTACGCATACCATTGTGCAGCATTAAAAAGGAATGAAAACACAGGTTAGTACCGCAGCAAGCAACACGAACCCAAAAACAAACAGAAAAAGGAATCAGTCTCACAAACGCGCCAGGGAGTTTAGAAAAGGCATCCGTTCTTGCTTTGTCAACGACAGGCAGCGACTGCGCACGAAAATAGACGAGCACAACTCGCAGAGTATGCGACGCGGGATCCGTGGGTGCTCGAGCCGTGCTTTTTGTTTCAAAGTAAAACGAGAATGCAGTGTGGATTGGTGGGTTGGTTCATCTTGATCGAAATGAAATGGACATACAGGTCATCGAACAGACTGTTTGCATCCCACGCATCCGAATGGATTGTTTCCTCAACGTCGTCTACTGCTTTCAGGGCCAAGTCCACGCCTTCAGACAGATCGCAGTTCCACACGGTCGATCCAACAAACGACGTGACAGCAAACTACGTTCCATGCATCAAGAGTCACGTAGCAAAAGCCTGGTCAGAATCTTTGTTGCGAGGGGCACTGCGTTTCATTAACTGACCTTGTGCCGCACTGAGGATGGAGCCATGCGCTGCTTCAGGACCATGAAGCGCTTGATGAGCATCTTTGTGACTGAGACGCGGCTGTCTCTGGAAGGATAAAAGTGGGTTATGTTCGATTGATCCAATGAGCGGCACAGTTTGGGCATCTATATGCGCGCTGCTTCCTTGGAGTCATTCTCATGCACGCAACTGATTCGATCCGCGATTGAGGACCATTGCTCCGTCAATGGAAGTGTCGATGCAGAACACAATGTGTTCAGGCACGTTCGTGTTCATCCTGTTTTTTTTTAAATATTTACGATAAACTGGTTTAACAAATAATCTAAAAAGAGTGAAAACATGGCACGTCACCATCGACCCCTCCGCACTTTCCTTGCCCCCCTCCCCCGCCTGCGCTAACTGCCGGTACTCATTCCCTTGCTATAGGTTGTTCTGGCTGCTTCCGTATGCACCAAGGCCGGGAAGCGTGAGTTGATGTTTTATGCCTATTATTGACGATGTAATTATATTATATTAATGGGTCATTTCCCGCCTGTCCTCTAGCACTCGTTGCTCGCCACTTTGTCGACATGCCACGTGCTCGTATCGAGGGACTCCTCGCCTCATTTCCAAAGCTCATTGGCTCCTCCGATCAACACACATTTGTCGAGACGGACGCCGTTCGCTACGTCTATCAGGTGCCCAGTCCATCTTCTCCTTCAGTTGCATCATGAGCTCGAAATGCGCACACACACACGGGGGGAGGCTTGTCAGACTGGAGCCGATTTTTTCTCTGTTCAATCAGTGAATGTTGTGATGTGGAGGGAGCGCGGGAAATGGTCGAATTCTTTGTCTTGGAGCCAAACCTAGTATTTTGGTGGGGCGCAAGTGGCGAAACTAAATTGCGGCGACTGGGTCCATCATGCGGCGGCATGCCCTGTTTGATTCCTCCTTCACATATCAAACTTGTCACCTCTGAGGCATTCAATCCCCAACACTGCCGCTCAATTGCTCAAAATGTTACTTTAACAAACACGTCAACCTAATCACACACTCCTCCTCCCCAAAAAAATTCAACTCATGCAAAAAACAGCCACTAGAAGAACTCTTTCTCGTCCTCATCACAAATAAGCAATCCAACATTCTGCAAGACATTGAATCCCTCCACCTGTTTGCCCGCATTGTCAGTGAAACATGTCGCAGCAAAGTAGACGAACGTGAAGTTTCGAGAAACGCTTTTGAACTCATCAATGTGTTTGACGAGGTTGTTTGTGTCGGTGGATACAGAGAAAGTGTCAACTTGGGCCATGTTCGGACCATTGTCGAGATGGAGAGTCATGAGGAGCGTGTTCAGGAAGAGATTGAGAGGGTGAGCTTTTTATTGTTTTTATTGTCGATGTCCATGAATCCAAGAAACCAAAAATGAGGATGCCATGACTAACGGCCTCATCTTATTTTCCAGAACAAGGAACGTGAAGCCAAAGAAGAACTTGCCCGCAAAGCAAAGCTCATGGACGCCCAGCGTCGCGAAATGGCCAAAAAAGGATTCAACAGCACTGGTGGTTTCGGATCCAACTCGGGAGGGAGTGGTGGAAACTTTGGAGGCAATTATGGAGGCTTCAAACAAGGCAATATGGGTGGTGGCGGTGGCTTTGACTCGGGATCTTCAGCCGCGTCTGCTCCAAAACCGTTTCAATCGGAATCTTCGTATTCAAGCGCGTACGTTCATCTCTTTCCTCTTTTGACGGCTTTTTTCGTGAAGGGACTCGTGTTTATTTATCGGCGTCCTTCTTTTTTTGTACAGCCCCGCCCGTCCAATGGGAAAAGGAATGCAACTGGGCAAAAAACAAACCACCACAGAAGCCATGTTTGAGGCCATTAAAAAAGATGAAGGACTTGTGGACAACAACCAGAAAGCGGGCGCTGCTCGCGGAGGTGCGTCCTCGGCCGTTTCCAATGTTCGCCAAGAAGCGTAAGTTTTGAACTCATACCTTTCGTTTCCTTTGCGCTAAAACCTTTCTTTTCTTATTTGGTCAGTGTTCACGTTGTGATTGATGAGAGAATTTCTGCAAGAGTGAGTCGCGATGGAGGACTTGAAACTATGGAAGTGAAAGGAAAGATGGAACTCAAAGTTTCGGATGCATCTAAAGCCATGATCCGCGTTGCGATGGCGAATGCATACAGTGATACGATTCAATTTACGGTTTGTATTTTTCTTGCGCCATGATTTTCTTCTTGCCCTTTTGCCGGCTGGGCCTTATTAACGTTTTCTATCACACAGACCCATCCAAACGTGGACAAGAATCTGTTCGCAACCGGTGTCATTGGCCTCAGAGACCCCACACGGCCGTTCCCAGTCAACCAAGCATTGCCGATTGTCAAATGGCGCTTCTTGTCAAAGGATGACAGTCACTTGCCATTATCAAGTGAGCGAAACGCTGTCGCACTTTTTTTTTATTTTCCGTGCTAATCGTGTGGTTTTGCTCGCTCTCAGTCAACTGCTGGCCTTCTCCATCGGGCAATGGATCCTGCGATGTGAACATTGAGTACGAGTTACAGCTGGATCGTCTTGAACTTCGTGACGTCGTTATTTCAGTTCCTTACCCGTGCGTGTTCAACTTCTTTTCTTGTCTTGGCAATTGTTTCTGATGCCGAATGTTTACTGACTTCCATAAACTGTGCTGCACATAGTGGCTCATCGGATCCCGTGATACAAAGCGCAGATGGTCACAGCTACCAAGTCAACCGGGCCGCACGCACAATCGAATGGCAGCTGCCCTTGATTGACACGCGCAACAAATCTGGTGTGCTCGAATTCACTGTCCAAGATGAAGACGTGAACGGCTTCTTCCCTATTCGTGTCTCATTTGCCAGCGCCAGACCTTACTGCAGCGTCTCTGTTGGAGAAGTGGTAGCTGTTGCGGATGGAAGCCCCGTGGCGTTCTCGCAGGACGTTGTGCTGATGACGGAGGACTATTCCATTGTTTGAAGGCTGTGGGGGAAGGAGGGAGTTTTGTTTCTTTTCCTGTCCATGGTTAGAAGCTGGATTTCGGGTTTTCCTTTTGCTGTTGTAAGTGTGGCTGTGTGTGTGTGTGTTTTTTAAAAGTTGGAATGTTTTGACTGATTATTTTTTTTTGGCTTTCTTATTTTCGTCCATAGTGTTTTGTCTGTTCATGATGTTTTTTTTCTGATTTCTCTCTGCAGAGTCTACAGTTCGCTAGACTGGTTGTTTGTCCTTTTTTTAATTTTTTCCTCTTTTTTTTTTTTTTTTTTTCAAATTCCCCAGAGAAAAACAACACTGTCGAAAGAGCAAAACGCGAACTGAAATCAAAGAACGAAAAACTTTAAAAAACAACCAAAACCTGGCCAACCTTTTTTGCATGTGTTCACGTGCCAAACTTTCTTGTGGGCAGTCATCCCATCTACATCTCTAAACCTTTCAACTCAGCTGCCCTGCAGCCAACCCCACCGCACGGCACAATCTCGCCAAACTTGCCGTATACCGTTTGCGATGATGAATTGCGAGCAACTCGACATTCTCAAAGCACGCTTCCAATGCTCCACCACCGGCGGCACCTGCAGTACCAGCAACATTGACAAGCAGCAAATAAATCTCCATAGGACCCCAACCCATGGCAGCACAAGGTTCAACAACCTTTTCAACAAACTGGACAAAAACGTCACGTAGCTCCTTATTGTAACTGAGTCCGGCGCCGATGCTGAAAATGCTGCGCAATAGATGCTTGAAAACGGCTGGCGTGAGTTTGTCGATCGTTGATTGATAATGCTGTGGGAGGATGGGTGTACGCGGTGCGGAGAATGGGAGTGTGGTGGGTGGTTGTGCGGGGGTGGCGTCTTGGTACGGTATCGACGCTGTGGTGGATGCACCGGGTGGAAAGGATGCGGCGATGGACGCTGTTGCTGCCATTTGGGCTGACGCGGGGGTTGGGGTGGAGGTGTGGAGGTTTGGGGAAGCGGGTGCTGCGGGGCTTGCTGTTCGAGGAGGAGTTTGGGTCAAGTTCGACAAAATTGTAGGAGGAAGGGGTGGTTCAGATTGCTGTTGTTGCTGTTGCAAGAGAATGCATTGCTGCTGCTGCGTTTGGAGATGGCTCAGAACTCGGGCCCGGAAATCGTCCAAAATGTCCTTGTGGTTAACAATCAAACTTTTCAGGTCTCTAGCGTCTTGCGCCAGGTTCATGTCCACGTCTGGAATTGCGCTGGAGCTTGGCATTGTGAAGTAGTTCATAATGATGGAACCCACTGTGGTGGGAATGTAAGCAAAGTTGCGATGGTCGATTCTTCGTCGAACTTACGATACTCAAAGTCTCCAAACGTGAGATTGCTCAGCTTCTTTTTCGTTGTATCCAGGCGATAGAAATTGATGAAAATGACATGAGAATATTGGCTTAAGTGCAAGAGAGAAACAGAATGGGCTATTAGGAACAAGCGATATACGATACAAATATAATATTATTTCTTACGCAGCAAGATCATTTTGAAGCAGGAAATCCGTCTGGATAATTCGAAAAATATTCCCATCCAAATCTTCGCAGCGTTTCATAATTCGCTTCAAGTTGTCAAACATTCGACGGCAGCCGGCGACGGGTACCCCGCTTCTATCGTGTGCGTCTTCAAGTTCTTTTCTCATGGCTCGAGAGGAAAGCTTTTTTCCCAGCAGTTCGCTGGAGGGGAAATGATATGAGCCGATAATGTATCCCTTCAAATGCTCCTCACCGCAGGACTTTTGGCTCAAATCGATAATATGAATCAATCAGATACTGCTTAGTGTTGGTATCGAGAGGGAAAATCAGCTGGCTGAAAAGAAGCTTGGGTCGATGCAGGTAATTTTCGAGGATCTCAAAGTTGCGGTACTGAAGAAGAAAATACGTCACGTCACATACTCAACGCTACTTTTTTTTTCGCGATGTCCATACCTGAGATGTAATGTAGTTTTTGATAATGACTGGATTCGAATGGTCTTGGTAGGAGATGGATTTTCCGTGGGCCTCGGCTTGTTTTGTGCGTTCTTTCAAGATGCGCGTGCATGCCTGATCAACTGAACCAAACTGAAATTGTAGCCATCACTCGAGCAAAAAGAATGGGAAACGAGACGAGTATGAATTCACCTGAAAACCCTGCGAGCCACAGCTGCCAAGCAATACTTAAAACGGCAGTGTTAGCAATGCTTGCGATGCGGAAAATAAAAATAATAAAAAAATAAAAAAAAAATAAAAAGGGAGGCAACCTATCAACATGAAGTTCGTTTGTAAAAAACACTGCGACTGATATGGAATTTGAAGATGAATATGATGTCGAGGTCGGGAGGTTCGATGTGGTGGCTGCAAGAGTTTGAAATCGAGTGACGCGGTTTCAGAAGCCGTTACACATAGGCACTCTTATTTCGAAGCAACTCACAAGCGGAGGACGAGTTGACAGTGTTCATCATCGACTGTGAAACGGACGAGACGACATTCTTCGCGGCTGAGGATATGGCGGCTGATCGAAATAGACTTGCGATTAGCTGTGGGATTGGAGTAATACGTTTGGTGGTGGATACCTGCAGTGACGCTGGTGCTGCCGCGATGCAGCGACGATGTTGAGTGGAAGGACATTTTCTTGTCTTGAGACCCAGTGAAATATTTATCATAAAAACCTGGAAATGGACGTTTTGGTTCTGGTTCTCGATCTTTTCCCTCTGACCAACGGACTTTCCAAAGAGACACTCGCACGGGCGGTGCATCATATTCTCGTGTTTGTGAATGCGCATTTGGCGCTTCGCTTCGACGGACGCGTGGCGGTTGTGGCTGCCACTGCTTCGAAGGGAGGGTGAGCAGCGCTCGTTTCTATTCTTCTTCTTCTTCTTCCTCTTGCTCTCTTTCTTATACTCAGTCTCCCTTACTTCTTCTATCTCTCTTGACCATGTCCCCCATGCGAATCCGGCGCTGTTCTTCGAAACCTCGACTTTCTTCAGCCAACTCATTCTTGCCTCAGACGCCGTTGCCGACTCTGTCTCAGACGGACGTAACAGCATTGGAATGTACAAACAGTTTAAGCAGACGGACGACGTGATTGCGCATAAACTCGTTCAACTGTTATCCGACTCCAAATCCGTGCCAGCCGATGCATCGTCTTCATGCGTGGCATCTGCGCTGTCCATCGCGCTTTCATGTACTTGCCTTGTTTTTTGTTGTTTTTTTGTTTTTTTGGGGGGAGGGAGAGGGTTCTGTTTTGTTGACGTTGCTTTCAAGATATCAATCGCATCAAGAAAACAAACACGGATCCCACCATCCCAATTCAAGCGAGGATTCTCGTAATTTCTGTCTCGCCCGACTCTCCGCACGAATATATACCCATCATGAACACAATCTTTGCCGCAAAAAAAGACGTAACCACTGCTGGTTTTTTTGGGAATTTGCGAAAACGAATCGCGATACGGATGATCTTCTGTTCTGACATTTCGAAATCAAAAAAAATAATAGGATGTCATTATTGACGTTTGTAGGTTACTAGGAAGCACGTCGCTATTCCTGTCGCAAACTGCCGCGTCGACGGGGGGAGTCTTTGTGCAAGTTTCGGATCTGGATAACCTCGTCACAGTGTTGCTGGTGTGTCTTTTTTTTTTTTTTTCATTGCCGTAAACATGGCAAACGGAAACGAAAAAAAAAAGTGCTGATCTGATTCTCCTCACAGCACTCATTTCTCCCAGAACCCGCGATTCGAAACACGCTCTGTCTGCCGGGCGGAGGCGCAGTGGATTTTCGCGCATCCTGTTTCTGCCACAAACGGCCGTGCGAGATCGCGTTTGTGTGTTCAGTCTGTTTATCGAGTTGAGTTGGATCTTTGTTTTCTGTCTTGCTGCTTGCCTGACTCTTTTTTTTTTTTTTTTCCATGTGGTTTTCATTCCATTTAGTCTTTTGTCAAAAGCGAGACGTCTGCATGACGTGTGGATCAGATTTGGTTGCTCAGCAGTGAACATGGCTCACAGATGCATCTATTATGTGTACGGAAAAAAAACGGAGAAACTGAATAAAAAGAAAAAAAAAGATTTACAAAAGAGATGCGTTTGAAAACGTTGGAAAAGAAAGCAGTTGATGCAGATATTCAGAATCTGCGTCCATAAACAGTGGTGCATCCTGCAAGTGTGGGGGGCCCAAGCCACCAGTGCTTGGGTACCAGTCAAATAGGAGTGCATCCAGACACGGTTGCTGTTGATCATGCAGTGGGTGCGTCACGGGTGGATCTGGTTTTAACAGAAAATCATGCACAGTATCCAGCTGCTGACATAGAAGAGGTTGTTGAAGGAGCGGAAAGAGAGTCGGTTCGAGAATGAGTTGCTGTGGCTGCTGTTGGTGTTGGAGAAACGGCTGCGGTGAGTGGAACGGGCTGACTGACGACGATACAGAAAGCCGCTCGAGTTCTCTTGGAGATAGAAGCTGCAGACCCAGTGACGAAATGCTGGGCTCCAATAAAAAGGGCTGCTTTCGTGGCAATGAAATTTTGCCCGGTGAAGATGGATGTTCGCCGTCTGAGCTTGGCAGGTCTTGTGGCTTCGATGCACCCTTCTTTACTGTATTGGCGGAGGCAGGTTTCTGCGGCGGCGAAGGAGCTGGCGATGTGGAGGTTCGTGCGGTGTCCAGACTTCCTTTGAGTTGGCGGAAGGCTCTGTTTCTGGTGCTGATTGAAGGCATTGGAGTGAGCTTTCGACTGGGTTTGCAATAGTTTGTGTAGTAGAGGGAAAGAAGGTACCTATTCTTGCTGTACACACAGGGGGTGCCCTTCTTGCTGCAACGTAGACAGACTTCCCCACG
Source organism: Chytriomyces cf. hyalinus JEL632 (assembly GCA_025435555.1). Classification (NCBI taxonomy): domain Eukaryota; kingdom Fungi; phylum Chytridiomycota; class Chytridiomycetes; order Chytridiales; family Chytriomycetaceae; genus Chytriomyces; species Chytriomyces cf. hyalinus JEL632. The sequence continues at coordinate 98,032 of JAIWWG010000042.1, read as the reverse complement.
CGAACATTTGCGGTTGGAGAGCCTGCAGGCATCACAGCTCTTCAAGCGGATGTTCTGGGAGATGCACTGGTTCGGGAAGGGATGCTGCATTCTGGTTGTGAAGTTGTTTCTTTCAGTTTGGACCAATTCCTTTTCTATTTGCTCGTTATATTTATATTGACACCACACTCGATAAATTTTCATGTAAAAAAGGGGTCGCGTGAAATTTTTAAATTTTATGAAAGATTTTTGTGATTTGATTGAGTTTGTGGCAGTCCGACTCCGTCAAAAACAATGCAACGTGTTTGTTGGGTCCGGGTTTAGTGCGAGTGCGAGTGAGGGTGGTGGGGGAGCACGGAGCATTGGCGGCGGCGGCAGCTGTTGCTCGTGTTTGCCGCGGCTGAAGCCCCGTCCCGTCCGCGCTTATCGGCGAACTCGGGAAATTTGATAAATCAGGAAATGCATTTTCAGAGACACAACGCAATAACTAAATAAATATTATTTAATAAAGGGCAGACACAATCCCAGCATTGCGTGGCATGTTCAGCAGAAATGATTATGAACAGGAGTCTGTTACACTCGACTTCCCGTCAGACGTGGCACAGCATCAGGGTACTTTTTTTGAGTTCCAGGGTGGTCAGAAGGGGGTATCCGGTTCAGGATATTGGGGGTATCCATCACCAACACAGCCAAACAAACAAGATCCAAGGATGCGTGTTTATAAAACTAAAATAGTGTACAAAAACGAACTCGCAATAATTACTGACAAAAAGTACACAAAATAAAAGAGAAAAAGAAAAAGAGAAGAAAAAGAGAAAAAGAAACTACACATTAAACAGAACGTGTACAAACAAAAGGAAAAACAAACAAATTTCACTCCCTAGATTTTCGCGTTTCAGGCATTGGTTGCAACTCATAGTCCAAACCCGTCACGTTATTTGACCCAACTACCCCCATCTGCTCATATATCGGCGTCGAAAGCCACCGCACCAAGGACTCTGTCGACATTTGTCGCGGATCCAATGCCCCCGCATTTGTTCCATACAGCTGCAACAGTCCAGAAGTCCCCGCCAGCACATCTGCACTCAAACCCATCGTTCCATGCGTCCCCATCATACCCCCACTGAAACTGTGCATTTCAATTTGCCTCCTGCCTGGCATCACTGCAGGCACAGTGTGAAACGCGTTCCTGGCCATGTAGTTCGAATTCGGTTCATTGAAAAAGAAGGAACTGGATGCCATCGGCGGCCGCATATCCGTCACCCCCATCAATGGAACGCCGGCGCCACTTGCATCCACATCCACACGCGGCGGTATTAACACTGGTGACGGCACACTATGCGATATCTCTGCCATCTCCACAGGCGACAGCAACCTCAGCAAAAAATCATTGCACGACTCCACTTGCGTGGTTATTGTGCATGTACTTGAACTGGCTGCTGATACTCCCATCGACATTCCTGCTGATGCTCTTGCTACTGATGCTCTTGCTGATGACGATGCTGCGACAGGATGTATAGCATTCTTTTCTTTCGGCTGTGCCAAGGGTAACAAATGAATTTGCTGCTGCTGCTGCTCCTCTTTCACCATATTGCGACCTTGTCGCCTGGAAGTTCTTGTTCGTGCTGTTGCGGTTGTTGTTGCTGCTGTTGTTGGCGTCGTGGACATTACGCTCCCTGGAGATTCCATGGCTTTCGGTTGTGGTGTCGAAGCAAGTGGCCCAGCATTCGCTCCATCCACACTTGCAGACCTCCCCGCAGTCCATTCACGCGACTTTTTGAGCGCCCGAAACGCCTTGTTTCTTGTACTGTTGTGTTTATTGCCCTCTTTTTATTAGCCATATGGGAAATTCGTTACCATGAAAAAAAACAACCAAATAAGATGGATATGACACATTACCTGTTTCGACTATACACGCACGCGGAACCCTTCTTGGCACACCGCGTACATACAGGGTCGCGTGAACATTTCCGGTTCGAAAGTCGGCATGCCTCGCAGCTCTTGAGTCGGCTGTTTTGGGTGATGCAAAGGTCGGGGAATGGGTGCACGTGTTGCTGCTGTTGCTGTTGCTGTTGTTGTTGTTGATGATCTTGTTCTTGTTGATGCGGAGACGATGGTGTCATTGCTTGGACAGATTCTTGATAGATAGATATGGATCGATCGTTCGCTGGGGTTGTAAATGGATATCGTTTGCTGCAACTCCCGTTCGTCTCCTTCACACACACACGCAACTCCGGGGGTGTATTATTGGAAAACCGTCCGTTTTTTTTTTGAGCTGTTCCAATTCTTCAAACTCTGTCCCATCCGTTTTCCCCTTTCCGTCTTGCTTTTTTTTTTGAGTAAGTTCAAAAAAATTTCCAGATTTTTTGTGATTGCCAGTCCGACTCCGCCAGCCTTGTTGAGTGTCGAAAAATCATAAAAGTGAAATAGAAAACAAAAACCAAAAGAAGGTATCACGTACTATTAGGGTCTGCTCCCGCTCGCTCAATCTCACAAACCTCATTCACAAACTCTTATTACAACGCACCTGTGCTTGTCTGCCCAACAAAGGCGAGACTTGATCGCTCCCTTTGATAGAAGCAAGAAAAGTCCAGACAGGCGGAATACCCTCACAAATACACATCCTTCTAGATAGACTACAACGGTGTTGGATTTATTTCTTTGATACTCCACAAGCAAGGAGTAAAATCCATCACAATGCATCGAGAAGATATTAAAAAAGGAGCAGCACTGAGAAGGAAAACTCAAGACGAACAAAAGAATCAAAAATGGCGCACAGATAGCAGAAAAACTTCTTAAGCACACCGTTTAGAGTTTGTCGTAGAAGTCCTCCAAGACGGGCATCTCGACCTTGAGACCCTTTCTCTTGCGGACAGCAAGAAGCAGCTCCTGGGTTCTGGTTCCCTTTTCGAGTGGGTTGCTTGGCATAATCTGCCAGTGGTCGAACACACACTGGGGGAAGGCCTGGCCACCGGTGGCAGCACGCAAGTCTCCGGTGAATCCGAAGGATTCCATGACTGGCAGGTAAGCACGGACTTGGAACAGAGGAGTTCCAGCCTTCTGCTCCTGTCCGATGAGAACACCACGACGTCTGTTGAGCACAGTAAAGATTCCACCGATAGCAGTCTCGGGACACTGGATCTCGACAAGGTAGACTGGCTCCTGGATACCTGGGTTGGCAGTCAAGAATGATGCAAAGCAGACACGACGGGCAGTTGGGATAACTTGACCTCCACCACGGTGGATAGCGTCAGCATGCAAAACAACATCGAGGATGTTGAAACGGATGGAACGCATGTTCTCGTCAGCGAGACAACCTTCCTTAGTGGCCCATTGGAAACCGGAGACACAAGAGTCCTTGATTTCGTTCAGGTACTGAACTCCCTTGGTGACATCGACCAACAAGTTGGCACCAGTGGTCTCTGGACCAAAGCACCAAATCTTACGAGCGTCAGTGACATCCCATTCGAATTCGTCAGCCAGGATACGGGCACGGATCTTGAAATCGTCCTTGGGGTTGACTTTTCCAGACTCAATGGCAGTAGAGAGTTCTTCAGTCATTGGGAGCGCCTTCATAAAGATACGGTTGTGCTTGTTGGGGGACTTGGACAAACAGGTAATGCTTGATTCGGCTTGGACAGTCTCACGGAATTGGACGACTGGGTCTCCCTTTCTCAATGGAACACCGGCGTGGTCTTCCTCAAGATCTTTCAAGCAAATTTCCAAGTGGAGCTCACCGGCACCGGCAACAATGTGTTCACCAGACTCGGAAGTGAAACAGAGGACACAAGGGTCAGACTTGGAAAGACGCTTAAGACCTTCGACAAGCTTGGGCAAGTCGTTGGCGTTCTTGACTTCGACGGCGATTTGAACGACGGGGGAAACGGAGAACTTCATGACCTTCAAGTTGTGGGCAGACTCGGAGGTGGTGAGGGTACCAGACTTGAGCAAGAACTGGTCAATTCCGACGAGACCAACAATGTTTCCACATGGGCAGTCCTCGATGGCTTCGACAGTACGGCCCATCATGAGAACGGTACGCTGGACGTTCTTGACGAACAAGTCTTCCTTCTTTCCTGGGACGTAGTTGGGCCCCTGGATACGGACCTTCTGTCCAGCACGAACAGTACCAGAGAATACACGACCGAAAGCGTAGAAACGACCCTTGTCGGAGGTTGGGACCATCTTAGAGACGTACAACATGAGAGGACCTTGTGGGTCACAGTTCTTGATGGCAACGGCGCACTCGTCGTCGTGGGGACCTTCGTAAAGACCTTCCATACGGTACTTCTGGGCAGTGACTGGGGATGGCAAGTGGATACACATCATCTCCAAAAGAGCGTCAGCAGCTGGCAAGAAAGTACGCATGACAGTCTTGAGGAGAGCCTTTCCTTCCAATTCCTTATCTTCAGACTTGAGGACAATGTTGAGCTTCTCAAGAAGATTGGCGGTCTGGTCCTTCTTGAAGTTCATGATGCAGTCGAAGAGCTTGTAGATTGGGTCAAGGATGAACATGTTGAAAGCACGCTCAAGGTTCTTGCCATCGGCATCCTGCGCCTTGGTGGTCCACTTCTTCGTGGCTGGGTTGAAGTAGTTGTCACCCCAGAGCTTGGTCATCATCTTCTCCTTAGCAACACCGAACTTCTTGGAGTAGAGGGCAGCGAACTGGCGAAGGGTGAAGGCCCATCCGTGGAGACCAGAACCGAAGCAGACGGTTCCCTTCTCTGGGTAAACTTGGGTGTCACCGAGGGCATCAACGTGGTAGGTGGAGATGATAACGTTGACGTTTTCGATGGTGTTACGGAAGTTCTATTCATTGCCGGGCGTTAAACTTTGGTTCGCAACAGGATAAATGCAACGAATGAACTTACGGTGTACAAAGATTCCTTGTCGACTTGCAACTCCAACAGGGCACGGTCGACCTTGTTGATGATGATGACAGGCTTGATACGCTCTCCAAGAGCTTGACGAAGCACAGTCTCGGTTTGCACACACACACCGTCAATGGTGTCCACGACAACGAGAGCACCGTCAGTGACACGAAGAGCGGCAGTGACTTCGGAAGAGAAGTCGACGTGTCCTGGGGAGTCGATCAAGTTGATCAAGAAATCGGGCCCTGAAAAAAAGGCAGGAATGTCAGCATCACGTTTGTGATTGCCAAAAAGGCACACTGCTCACCAACAGTCTCTTGCTTAATTTCACCAAGATCCTCTTCAGGCATGGTGAAGTACATAGTGATGGCAGTGGACTTAATGGTAATACCACGGTCAATTTCGTCCTGACGGGTGTCCATGTAACGGGCATCTCCGGCACGGGCTCCGGCAATGATACCAGCCTTAGCGACAAGGGAGTCCTAAATGCCGAAGAAGTTTAGTGCCGATACCACAGGCGCGAAACCCTGTGAGACTCACAGAGAGGGTACTCTTTCCGTGGTCGACGTGCTGAGAAAAAACGCAAAATTAATGACGGCCATTGTGATGAGTTTCGTCCTGAAAGCACTCACTGCAATGACGGACATGTTACGGATGTTTGTCCGCTTGTCCATAAGAGCTCTCAGCTGAAGGAACGGAAGTGGGTCAGAACACGTGCGACGACATTCGAAATCAAAACCTTACCTCTGTTTGTCGAAGAGGCGCAAAAAGGAAACGATGCAGAGGGATAGATGTTAGCAATGGGAAGATTCGAAAAAACAGGAGATGCGTTCGGCCGTACCATCGATTGTGAAATTAACCTGATCGATGGAGAAATGGGTTAGGATTCCATTGTCAAAGGGAGACACACGAGTGTAAGGGGTCGCTTCGGTCACTCCGTTCATGCTCTGCATTTCTCTCCGAACCCATGTCGACTAGAGCGTGTTCTCCTTGTCTGCTGCTTGTGGGACGCGAGAGTGGCTCCGACTTCGCCACACCATCACAATCCATCACCACCGTCCCGTCCACCGTAGATCCCAACAAACACCACCCCTCCGCGCTGCCACGTCTCACAGGCAGTCTCGCCGCGTCATATGTCCGCCCGATGGGTGAAGATGCTGGGGGAGACAGGTGGGGGTCGTCTCTCACCATTTTGTAGTGAACAAATTCGACGTGATCAAAAAGGCAAAAACGGCTTTGTGCAGAAGAAATACAAAATGTGGCTTGGAAGGCACGTCCGTCAAGCACACCATGGCATGGCATGCCCTGCTTGGCCTGCTTGCTCCGCCACACAATAAACTGAAGCTCTACCACGCTGGATAGGATAGGATACTTTATTCTTATCGTATTCTCACGCAGCTGTCAGTGATCCCGACAAGGGAACGCTCGGTCAAACTGCCCCAAGTGATGTCTCCACGCACGCCAAGGCACCAACAAGAGTAAATCGCACTCTAAACGCGTGGCTTCTCGGCTACTGTCGCCGTTTTCAAATGCTCATGCGGCACAGCAGCTGAACTTGTGTCGGTATTTAACTTGGAAACGCCACTGGTAAAGCAAAAAAAATCGATTCTGCAACCAGCATTCACACACCACCCAACAAACAATGGAGCATTCGCCAAGCGAAAAAACCCTGATGGACATGGACGATGAGAGCAGGTGGGATGCAGAGAGCGACTTTGAATACGATCCCGAAAGTGACGATGGAAGCGAGGATCAGGACATGGACGACGAGGATGAAGAGGAGGAGGAGGGGGATGCATTCACGATGGACGAGGCGGCAGATGAATCGTCGGATGATTTACCGCTGGCGGAAGACCCACAGAGTGATTCGCAGCGCATTGTGGCGCAGTACATCTCACCCCAAGTCCAGCACTTGACTCTTGCGCAAATCAATCAGCGTGAGGCTCTTCTTGTTGCCCAAGTATCCTCTCTCGTCGGCCGTGGCTCAAATGATTGCGCCATTCTTTTGCGCCACTTTGCCTACGACAAGGAGCGGCTGCTGGAACGCTATTTCGAGGACCCAGAAAGTGTCTTGTTCCAAGCTGGAATTTGTCCGATGTCTTCTTCCAACGGACCATCAAGCACAGAAATTTCTATACATTCAGCCTCCGCTGGCGCTGCAGCCTCAGAGTGTTCCATCTGCTACTCTGACATCATTGATTCATTCAATCTCGCCTGTGCGCATTCGTTTTGCCGCGACTGTTACCACGCGTACTGCACCCTCAAGATTCGCGAGTTGGGCCAGAGCTCCATCTCGTGTCTCCAATCAGGCTGTTCTGTCCTACTTTCCGAAAGTCTGATCAAAAGCGTCACAGATAGTGGCACATTTTCAAGGTTAGAAGATATGTGAATGTTTTCAAACTCAAGTGATTGACTCTTTGTCTTTCTTTCAGATACGAGAACCTCCTGTCGCTCGCATACGTTGATCGTATCCCGACAATCAAATGGTGCCCAGCACCTGACTGTGAAAATGCCGTTGAATGCAACACTGTCAATACAACCAAAAAATTGGACTTTTTGGTCCCGGCCGTCTCTTGCGAGTGTGGAACAAGGTTCTGTTTCGGATGCGCCCAACCAGACCACAGACCTATCCCTTGTGGCCTCGTCCAACTGTGGCACAAGAAATGCTCCGATGACAGCGAAACCATTAACTGGCTTTGCATTAACACGGTAATAATTACCATTGTTGTCATTATAATTTTGATCAAAAATAAGGTTGCCACCAGAAACCATGCCCAAAGTGCGACACTGCCATAGAAAAAAATGGAGGCTGCAATCACATGACTTGCACTAAATGCCGTCACGAATTCTGCTGGGCCTGTCCAGGGATTTGGACCAGCTATTCACATAAATGCGACAAATTTGAAGACCCCACTGAAACCGACCGCAAATCTGCCGCGCAGTTGCATGCAAAATATGTGCATGTTAGTCTCCCACTCTTGTTACTTTCTTTATCCACGCAACACTGAAACTGAATTCGTCTCTGATTCATAGTATTCCAGTCGCTTCATCAACCATGAACAGAGTGGTAACCTTGATCAAACAGCCAGCGAACGCACTCGCAACGAGATTCTCGAAGTTCTGGACCAAACATGTCTCTCCTGGGTCCAACTCGACTTCATCACACAAGCCACACAAACTCTCGTTATTGCACGCAGCACCCTCAAATGGACGTACGCGTTTGCCTTCTTTCTCTGCAAAAAGCAAAACAGCACACATTTGTTTGAAGACAATCAAGCGGACCTTGAAGGCGCAGTTGAAGCTCTTAGCGGGCTCCTGCAAAAAACTGGGTTTGATGAAAATCCACAGACTGTTGAAGGTTTCCGGAAGGATGTGCTGCACCAGCTTGTTTATGTGCGGAAGCGGGCGGATGTGCTGATGCAGGCCACAGCACAAGATTTGTTAGCAAGTCGGTTTGTATGGAATGCGGATGATTCCTCTTTGGACAAACTGAAGTAGCGGATGGGATATGCTTTGCTGTATTGTTTATGATATCGTCTTGTCTGTGTCTAATTTCTTCACTGATTGTGATGGGGGTGCATGTACAGTATTAAAAAAACTGAATTTTAATATTTCCCGGTTCCAGTGTTTGAGTTGCAAGTGCCAGTTTTTCAAGCGAAAGTGAATGTGAGGCATTTCATATTCTTATCAACTGTTTTGGTGGTTGCTTGCTGGCTACCGTCTGGAGTTTGCTGTGCACTGAAAGGGCAATGTCTGCTCACTGTTATCTACGCGATCGTATATTCTCGGCGCAAAAGATCCCGAAAGAGAGCTCGAGTTCTCTTTTTCCACAAACCTTGTTTGGTTTTCTTTTGTCATGTGTGCGTTTCATTTATTTTTTCTTTCAAATAGAGGGATAATAAACTTTTGAGTGGCTTCAGAGTTCTTCGCGTGAACCTGCCTCCTCAGATGAAGTCTTCTTGTCTTCCTTTGGCTCCTCCCTGCCCTTGCTGCCCTTCGCTTTCTTTTCCTCCTCCGAGGCAGCCGGCACTGGAGTCTCGGCGGATGTCTGCGCACCTGCATCATCCGTGGCCGTTTCAGGCTTGGGCACTTTGACAGAAGTGGTTTTCGGTTTCACTGGCACCTTTTTCGGTACGCGCATGAAGTTCCTGCTCAGATATTGCATCAACTCTTCACGCTTCAAGTCAATTTCTCTGGCACGGTAGGCCGGGGTGTCATGGGGTGCGACTGTCGCCTGCTCAGCCTCCTTGTCTGTCAACCATGCAGAGTATTCTTGCAATTTGGCAAACCCAGTGTCAAACTCGGTGGCATTGTAAAGCCCGAAATACGCATTGTCTTCGATTGTCACGTTGACTTGGAGTCCCGTCAGGAGCTCGTCAGCCTTCGAGATGAGTTCGCGGTAAGCGGCAATGGCAATGGGACGACGGCCGAGTTCTTGCACTCGCGAGTACATGGACGCACGCGCAGATTTAAGGTCTTTGAGTTTGTCGCTGAGTTCCTTTGTGGCAGCCTCAAAAGCAAAGTCATCGAGCCATGTTTGGCTTTCAGCGACTTGCGCGGAAAACGTTTCGCGTTGGCTTTCTGTCGAGACAAGGAGGAGAGTTTCGGATTCGAGGAAGTCCTGGGAGCTGTAGATGAATGCTTCAAGGTTGTTCATGGCTTCTTCGCGGGCTCGTCGGGCTGCATCTTCTTCATCCATGACTGCGAATCTGCATTGCGAAAAGGCACATCAGTTTTCAAATCACTTATGAAACCAAAACGCTTTCAGAAACCTTTTTTTGGCAGCAGACTTGACTTCATCCGTCAAAGGAGACAGAGTGTTGTACTCAATGTCGAACGTCAACTTCACCTTTTCAGTGGTGACCTTCTTTGTGTCGGGTTCTGGTGTTGGAGAAGCAGTTGCGGAAGGATCGCTTGATTTTCCATCAGTGGCATCATCCTTCTTTTCCTTCTTTACTGGTGTGGATGTGGACTTTGGTTTTTTCTGAAAGTCATCGAGAAGGATGCATTAAAACAAATGTGTATCACAGCTTAAACAATCAAGCAGCAATTCACCTTGTCGTCGACTTCCTCTTTAACATCCTGGAGTCCCATAAAATGATTCAATGTTTAAGCATCGTCTTCCGTCACAGCCAACTTAAAGCACTTTACCTCCGTGTCATCGTTTCCTCCCTTTCCATCTGCAGCTTTATCCTTCTTGCTGCCAAACAGCCAGTCCTTGATGGAGCCACCGTCTTTGCCAGTCTGAGCCACTTCAAAGTGCGCGGTAATGTGTTCCACATTCACCATCATGGATTCTGAAAGCTCGATCTGAGCCTTGACTTTAGGGGCTTCCGTCACAGAATCCTTGTGCTTGGTGATGGCAGCTCCAAGGCCAGATACTTTTGCTGAGAAGATGGGAGATTTTGCGTTTCTAGAAAATTTTGAACCGTCAGTATGAATGGATGGCAGAACGGCGCGAGCCGCAACAAAAGAAAAACTTACTTGTAGGCAAGGCTGAACGAGAAGTCCGAGACCCTCTTAAAGTTCATCAACTTTTTGGAAGGAACCGAGGAATTTGTGTGAAAGAGCGTTGTGTGGGTTTCGCGACCTTTTGTTTGGTCTTCACCGGCTTCGAGGTTGTAAATGACTTCGATAGGTGCAAGAACTGCGTCCTTGATGCGGATTTCGCGCACTTTGAATTGCTTGCTGATTCCGGCGGCGCGGAATCCTGCGCCGAGAACGTTTGCTTCATCTTGGTTGACGTTTGCGGCAATTTTCTCCCTTTTTTGGAAAGCAGTGGTTAGCTTGGGGTGGTTCCTGATTCTCATGTCGAGGGATTTAACTTACTCTCCAATCAGTTCTCTCAAGGCACTCTGAACAGCTGGAATACGAACAGCACCTCCGACCAAAACGAGAGAGTCCAGTTTTTTCTAAAGAAAGCGAGGATGATGAGATGAGAATACTGCCACGTCAGAACGCGTTCCAAAACGAAGGTAGAGATTCAATCGACTTGAGACTCACGATGGACAAATCGCTCTGCTTCAGAACATTCTTGATGGGCTCCAAAACTTTCTGGAAGTAGTTACCGCAAAGCTCCTCCAATTCGGCACGACTGATCTTGTACTTGAAGTCAATCTCCTCATGCAGACCTTCGACACTCGAAATTGTTTCCGTGTTGGCACTAAGAATCTGTTTCACACGGTTCGCTTCTTTCAGGAGACGTGCCATACTGCGTGCGTTGCCAATGATGGGCTCTTTGGATTTGGAGCCGGCAGGGCTCTTCATGAAAATTTTGGCCAAGTGCTTTTGAAGTTTCACATCGATGGTGCGCCCGCCGAGTTTGCGGTCGTATCCGACAGCGAGAATTTCAATTTCAGGAATAATATCTTTTTTGACTTTTGTGGCAGTGAATTTCGCAAGCGTTGCAGTGGTGCTTCCTGCGCCCATGTCGAAAAAGATGTGGTGTTGGGTTTCCTTGTCTTTCATAGAACGCGTCATGATGTAGTTCAAAGCCACTGCAGCAACGGGGGAAAAACAGAAAGAGTCATTTTTTGAAGCGTGTATCACAACTTTTGAAACCCTCACCGGCAGTTCCGTCGTTCATGAGTTGAAGGACACGGATTCCAGCAATCTCTGCCGCATCCAGAATCGCCTGCCGTTCGTGATGAACGAGGTAGGCGGGCACCTGGGAAGACAAGTTTCAGGATGGATGCTTCAAATGGTTGACCAGAAACGCACAGTGATGACAGCTCCGCTGACGGATTCTCCACCCGAAATCTCGGCCTGCCTTTTGGCATGGGCAAGCTGCATTGCGAGAATTTCTTCGACAGTGTACACTTGGCCGTCCTTGGTGACGCTGAAGGCACACGTGTTTCGGAGTGGGTCTGCAACCATGTTGTTTGAAAAGATGGACCGGTACTCGACGGCAAGAGGATCATTGTACTGGATGCCGAGAAGGTTCTTGACAAAGGGGAAGGTCGATTCGGGGAAGCGCGTGGTCTGTCAACGATTGCCGAAATGCCACGTAAGAAATGAAATGTGTTCAGAGGACATCGGAAAAGGGGGGCGTGAAGCGTGGACGCAGACAGAGAATCATACGATGAAGAATGGATCCGCCTCGAGACGCCAAATGCCACGTGTATAACTCTGAAGGGACAACTAACCAAGGCAACAGCATCTGTTCCAAAGTAGCGAATGCCGTCACGGATTGTCACGACCGCGTCGGTCTTCCTCTTCGACTCTCTGTTAAGCACAATATCGAGGGGAACGCCGGGCTTGACGATAGAGACCTTGAACCAGTCGCTGCCAAAGTCGATGCCAATGACCTGTCAAGGATAGAAGGAAAAGCAGCGTGTTCCCATCAGATCGCGGTACCTGGGGCATGTTGCATTCAAATCACTGTACCGATGCCGCCACCAGAGATTGGAGGACGGGGAGGCCTACTAGCAACAGCCGCAGGATTTGCATTTATGTGTGAGTTTTATTCGGTGCTGTTTTTAATAAATCCAAACATTTCTTCTTTTTTCCACGTCACAACAGAGCAACAACCTCAGACATGTTTGCATCACTGGCCTCGTTCGGTGGACTTGTGTGGTAGGTTTTTATCTTGTTCGAGCGATGAGATACTGCTGCGTCCGCCTTGACCGTCTGCCTCCGACTGACCCAGCAACATACAACAGGAAACGTCGCTTCACACTCACGCAGTCACAAAAGTACCGACACAGGCTCCGCCTCCGTGCTGTCGACAACATTGTCGACACCGTCATCAAGTCGGGTGTGTCGCTGAAAGCGCTGGTGCGTTAATCCATACTGCCATTCCCTATCCGAACTGCGGGCCCATGTTCGAAGGCACCTTGTTTCGAGACTCTTGCGTCAACGACCGCAACGTGAAAATTGTGCGAATCTGGCTCATCGAAAATCACAATATCGCTGCAAACAACCTCGAAGACCATTCATCCTCATTTCTTTCTCTCGAAATAAACAGGACTTTGCCGATAGCATGATGCGGGAGCCCGAAATGACCCCCGAGCAGAAGTACTGGGTGCATTCAAAACGGTTTAGGAACGGCATCAAACCCGCGCATTGGGTCCCCCACTGGACGAAAACTCGCTTCGAACGATCTTGGGCTCCGTCTATCATTCATGAACCCACAAAAAAATCGTCATAAGCGATGAGCTTGTGCACCCCCAAATAAATCTGTGCGTATCTTGCATACCCCAACATTTTCTTCCATCCGCTTTCTTAGTTGGAGGAAGAGCAAGCGATTGGTGAAGCGAATCGCCGATGCTGGCACATTGCGCACACCACAGCGCATCCGAAATGAGAAATTCGGGTATACATTGATTCCCTTGTCATGTCGCCCATCACAGCCCTACGCAAAAGAAGAACGTACTTCCACGCGAACATTTGTTGCTGAATCACTGCCATATGTACGGACTCTGATCATGGTGGCAGAGCGCGCTTTCCATGGTGATGCAGTCTTGGACAGTGAGTGTTCAGATGGAGACTGCCTTCAACTCACAGCTGTATCACAGTAAGCAAAATGAAGGCCATCTATCTCTCTCCTGTATTCCACTGGTTACTGCTGAGAGACAGCCATCACTTCAATGAGCAGTGGTAATTCTCACCAAGTCCGTTCAGCCTTTCTCAGCAACAATTTTTTCTCGACAAGCAAAAAAACTGACAAGAAAAATCCCACTCGACTTTCGACACATTTCTCGCGTTTTACGGCTGTGAATAATGCGTGCTGCGATCGACTGTGAATCCATTCGATTCAACGCACCATTCTGCTTTTGCTCTCAATGGCAAAACCCGTATAAAACCGCAGTTTATTTCACATCCGCTCTCACCGTTTTCGAACTTGGCAAGAGTGAACAGATTTAGCATGGAATGCATTGCACGCATTTTTGAGTTTCAAAGCTGATGGTACATTGACTGTTAAACTTCGTGTACAGGTGGCCTCCACTGCCCAATGGCAGAGGGAGCAGGGGGCAACGCCATAGTATATGGAGGTATCTCGCATGACTTAAGCGTAATCTAGAGTGATGAGAGAGATACAAGATAGCTTGTTGATACGACCATTAAAAACTTGTCGATGGATTTTATCCAAACGTTCACAAAAACCATGCGCAGGTTCGAACGTAAAACCTCAATATTCCCATCCTCATTCGCCATCCGCCTCCAGCTGAAAAATTAAAAGGCGTCGCCACCCCAAATAAAATGAAAAATAAAACCTGCTTTGGAGATTCACGCGTACGAAGGTGGGTTTTCTTCAACCACCAAGTTTTGTTGCGCACTTTGACTTCTCAGCTCTGCGATCGCCTCTTCAAACAGAAGTCGCTCTCCAAACGTCTCAAGTCCAAGTTCAGATTTCAGATCCTGTCTTTCCAACATCAGCAGCGCCCGTCCATTGATTTTTTGGCCGGTTTTGAATGTACTCAGATTCACATGTAACGAGTGCTAGGAGGTCTTACTTAATGCCAACGAGGACAATTGCGCGTTCCCGAATCTTTCGAGGATCCATTCCGCAGTTTCGTCTTCAGTCCAGTTTTTAGGGTCAGCCGGGAGTGAGAGCAAGCTCGAGGAACTTCCATGGCCCTCACTCGACAGCATCAAGTTGAACTGACTTTTGGAGAGGTCCTTGGATTTTTCGTCCAGCGCTTTCTTTTCTTCCAAAGCAGTCATGGAACTTTGCACAATATAAGCACCTTGTTCAGGCATTGACGCTTTCAAACTAGCCAAAGTTTCGATTTTGCCATCTTGATGATGTGCTGACTTTTGATCGTACGGTAATAGCTCGTGACGGTCAAAGAGAGGAGCAGTGACAGACTGCGGTACCTGACTGGCAACCAGAAAATCGTCGACTGTGGCACCTCTTTCCGAAGCTGCGCTGCTGTATTCGGACGGTGGAGGGATACTGGATAGCGGAAACGCGGTAGATGTTTCGACATCACCACCAATGCTGCCCACAGCAATTTAATAATGCTGACAATGCAAATACAGAGAATTTTGAAATGTTACCTTGGCGGCATGGCATCTGTTCCAGAGGCTGATTGACCCTTGACGTGTTTTTTTCGTGGAACCAGATTCCCATCGCCACCATGATGGCTAAAACGGCAGCTGCACCAACAACTCCGCCAATGATGGGGGCAATACTTTGCTGTTGCTGCTGGTCAACCGACGCACCGGGATTGGAGTTGGTGGGTTTGGCGGTAGCTGGTCTAGTGGCCGTTTGGAGCAAGGCTGTCTTGCAAGACTGAAGAAACGGTGGTCAGTTTCTTGTTGCAGATACAATCAAGAGCAAATCACCTGAGACAGCTCAGCAGCATTAAAGTTGGTTGACACCAGCAAGGGATTTCCGGTGAAATTATTACTGTCGTTTGCTCTCAATGCAGTCAAGTTGCTGAGTTCGCAAGGAAACGTTCCGTTCAGGTTATTGGAGTCCAATCGACTTTGAAGGAAACGATTAGAAAGTGGAGAATTCATAAATCAAAAGGGACCTACAGGTTAGTCAGCTTGGTGAGGCGCCCGAGTTCAGTTGGAATCGTTCCCGACAACTTGTTCTCATACAAAGACCTGGGGTTGGCTTGGTTAATCCTTGATAATTTCGTCAGATACAAAATACCAACAAGCGAGTAAGGCTGGTAAGTCGGCCGAGCTCAGTTGGAATTGGCCCTGTCAACTGGCTTTTAAAGATATCACTGGATGCATTTGGTTATTACTTCATGAATTCATCATGTGAGCGACACTAACAGGACAGATAGCTTGGAAAGCTGGCCCAGTTCAGTTGGAACCGGTCCGTCATACTGGTTAGAATCGAGATATCTTGGTGATTTTGGTTAATTGTTGATAAATCATCAGATGCAAGACACCAACAGGATAGTCAGATTGGTGAGGCGCCCGAGTTCAGTTGGAATCGTTCCCGACAACTTGTTCTCATACAAAGACCTGGGGTTGGCTTGGTTAGTCCTTGATGATTTCATCAGATGCAAAATACCAACAGGCGAGTTAGGCTGGTAAGTAGGCCGAGCTCAGTTGGAATTGTTCCTGACAACTGGTTGCCTCCGAGAAAACTGGATATTTCTGTTGAGTACCAGATTACTTTATCAAATGTAAGATACGAACACATCGCTCAGATTGGTAAGTCTGGCGAGTTCAGTCGGAATGGTTCCGGTAAGCTGGTTTCCAAAAAGAGTCCTGTAAGATTTGGTTAACATAGAGTATCGTCACAAGCAAAGACACCAACATGTAAGCGAGACTGGTGAGCAATCCAAGCTGCGTCGGTAGTGCTCCTGAAATGCCCTTCCCATCGAGGTCCCTTTTTCCATGCAGTCAGAACTGTTGTTTTCAGCGGATTGGTGTGACAAATGGAGATCTTACAGCCTAGTAACGCCGCCAGTAGTGGTACAGTTTGAGGTTACATTGCAGCAATTGGTAGAGAATACAGTCGGCAACCAGGCTGAGAGAATTGTGCAGTCTGAGGAAGCAGTCAAGGTCGACATGTTTCCTGTTCAATAATTGTGAAACGAGAAATGACACATATCATCCATTGGAGGACTAGAACAGAAGATAAAATCAAAGCAGCTGACGCACCTTTCGACTGTTGATTTCCATCAACTTGAGCTTGTAGATCCATCCATCCGCAAAGCGCATTCACCTGCGACAAGCAGAAAAAGTGGACTTGCATCTTTCCCAATAGAAACCCGGGTCATCTTTCTGCTACTTGGGATATCTTGAATTGGAAGCAACTTGCGCTATAATGATGAAGCTGAATCCAGCTTTCCGAGGCAAAGGTTCACATATTTCCTCAATTTGTAGTGTTTGAAAGTGTACCGAACCACGCTCGCTCGCTTGCAGTTAAATCCATCCTAAATGCTCAACCTTCTTATTCTGACTGCCTTCAGCGGGATCGATGGTTGCGTGTACCTTTTCGATAAAATTGTCCAATCTGGAGTCAACCAACTGGCAAACGATCAGGCCCTGCAGCCAGTATTGAACGCTTTTCAGACTTGTGGAGCCATTGCCGCTGCAAGTTGTGAAATTGCTTCCGTGTCACACTTCCCTCTATTCTGAAATTTGTTGACGTTTCGTCACCTGAAAATTTGAACTTTCTTCACCCCGTTTCCAATATGGAATGGACTCCGGAAATGAAACGCGATAGCAAGTTTTCCTTTGCGTTATATTTAACGATATTTAACGGCAGTTATCACCACCGGCTTCAACTGCAAAACCGAAGCCCAACAAGGCCAGAACCATGAGCAAGGAAGGCTACTACACCATGAAGCTAGAGGACATCTACAATCCAGACGGCACCGTCCGTGCGGGTGCATACGTGCCAGTCGATTCAGGCTCGGAGAAATATCAAGGCATGGGAAGGATTGTAGAGTTGGTCCCTCCCAAGTATAAGGAGGAAGTGAGGATAGTGGATACTTATGATGAAGTAACAATAGTGAAGCGGTACAGAAGGGTCGTGACAGCTGCTACCAAAGGAAAGACTGTTATTGAGGATCATGAAAGGACCGAGCAGTTTGTGGACAGTGAAAGCGAAACTGACAGTGAAAGCGAGACAGACAGTGAATCTAATCAATGTGTCTGTACAGTTTGCTGAAAACGTCTTTTTGTCTATTTTTGGCAGAATGTCCTCATCTCTTTAATCGTCTCGATGCAGGAGCGAGTAATCGAACTCAACAACGCAAACTCGAAAGTGTTGTCAAGTTCGAATGCGTCCATGCCTAAACACGAGGAATTTGTTTCGCAAAAAGTCCATGACTGCTGCGGACGGAAAAGGACCAAATTGAAGTAAAACCTCTGCACCATCACATTTACTAGGAGGCTTTGCGCTGTTGAGGGAGAGCCATGAAAATTATGAAAAAACTTGCGCACTGGGATGACCTTCATCACTGGACGGACGATGCAAACTGCGCAGCGGATTCTCGAATAATTTGTTGGCTCGGTGGCTGTCATCGTTGGCATTATGTAAGACCTCGTTAAAGTTGAAAATGTGTGGATCTGAGTTTATTCAAACAGGTCAATAATTCAATGTCCGCGCGCTGTAGAAGCTGGAAAGACAGAAACTGAAATCTGAACTGGGAACTGAGGCATTTGGAGAACACGTCGGTTGATTTGCGAATGAAAAGAGTGCAACAGAGCGCAAGAGAGCCCAACGCCATAATGTTTCTCGACCCTGGTTGGACATTGGTGCTTGAGTTCAACTGTAAATTCCTTGCGGGATATGGGAATATTCAGCAGCTTGTATGAGAAGTAGGTCTCCACACCAAATGATCGCAGGTTTCTCAATCCTGCATGTTGTGCCGCTCATGCGCTTTCCCCATTTCATTGTTGGATGCGCCAATACCTTTCATGCCGTGCTTTTCAAGCGTTTGAAAGATATCCGCAAGCTGTTTCTCTCTATCCACACCACGCATTGAAAGAATGACAGTCAGCAAGATCCGAATTGAGCCAGGTTTCGGCGACATAAAACTTAAAAATTTGACTTTCTTCAACCCGGGACGTGAAAAATTAAAGTCGCTGCGTTTGCCCATTTCGGCTAATCTTGCGCCAGCTCTTGCCTCGTCCATGTCGCCGCAGAATAAAACAAGCTTCGGCGCCCTTTTTTTTTCTGCGACGACGAAGTGATGCGTACCCACGGCATGGAGGTTATGTTTAGAGAGGTTAAGAAACATAGGGATACATTTATTCCCTTGTCATTTAGACCCAAACACAGCCCCTTGCAAAAGAAGAACACGCTCCACTCGCTTCCCAACCCCGCTTTCCCACTCCCACTACAGTTCCCCCCGTCCAACGAACATCACAAAATCAACGAAGGCGCACGGCTGCCTTGTCTTCCTATGCGACCACACCAGACGAAACGATTCGGTAACAAGACTTTCTCAAGGAAAAGGCACAAAAGCTGACGAGAACTTGAAGAGCGCTTCTTCTCCACTTGCTTGGCAACGCGTTTACTTGGATCTGGCTCTCATCTTTCTTCTCTTCTTCTTGAGTCTTCTCTGTCTCTTCTTTCTCCACTTGTCTCTCATCTGGTAAAGGAGGTGGGTGGCTGTTTGTTAGCGATTTGAGGGCCATTGAATGGAGCAGGTTCATCAGCAGGGGTCAAGATGGATCGCCAGTTAATATGGATGCACGCAGGACGGGAGGCCAGGATGGCGCGTTGGGTGGGGATGGATGGGTGTGTGACGGGAGGGATGCTTCTTCACCTTGAAAATGGAATTAAAAAAAATCGTATTGCGACGCCATTTCACTTTATTCAACCGCCAGCGGGGCGAAATAACAAAAGGTCCCGACGCTGCCTAGAATCAGCTTCTCTTCATTTTCTTCTCGTTTCCGTTCGTGCTGAGTGTCATGAATGGTTTTCTTGAACATATTTTTACTGATAGGGAAGTTTTGGTGGCAATGCTTCTTTTATTCTGACGAGTGAACGGCAAGGAAAAGACACCTTGTCAAACACTTAAAAACTTCAAACTATACCCACTGTGAATGCAACCCACCGCGCCATTCTATTTTCCCAACATCCCCATTATAAAAGAAAAAAAAAAGCATTACCAACCGTATTTATTCTTCGATTCAGTGAGATGCTCTTGATCTTTTGGATCCACACCCCCAACCGCATCCACCATTTCTTCAGTCTCCACTTGCTCATGCGCGGCGACTTGAGTTTTCGTGAGGACTTTAAAGGCGCGGCGGCGCGGTTGTGTGGTTGGAGCAGGGCCTGTAGCTTCGGGTGTTAATGATGACGCTGCTTCTTGTAAAGGTGTTTCGCTCGGCAAAGCTTCCTTCGCCGAGGCGTCAAGTTCGGGTATGGCAGTCTTGGCAGAGACTTGAGATTCAAGCACTGGTTCAAAAGGATGGGCAGGTGGATCCGTTTGTGAATTGCTTTTTTCGAAAATAGAGGCTGTTTCTTTTGCTTCAAGATTCGGTGATATGAAAGCGACTGATGAGACGTGAGGATGCTTGGGGGAGGTTGATTCTGTGGAATCTTGTTCCAAGTTGCAGATGGGGATGGGTGTTGGTGCGGATTCGGCGGGAGCTGCCTCCGAAACTTTGCTTTTCGGAGCAAACATGTCGTGAGGCTTTGCGAATGCTGCCATTTTTGCAAGTTTCGCGTGTTCCTGTGTTTGCAAGACATGCGGCGGATACATGTGGATTCATCAGCAAAGAACAAAGAAAATACATCAAACCTACAAATAATAACCTGAAGTAAAGCCCTCTTGCGATCCATCAGCCCCTTTTTCTGTTTCAGTTTTGCACTTTTTTCAAGCCCGGCGACAAATTGATCCAACTCATCCTCGACGGCTTGAACGCCTTCTCCACTTTCCTTCTCGAGCGCTTCGATGTGGGAATCCAGCTGATCGAGATCAATCTGCGATTGCGCCAATTTTGCCGTCAAGGATTCGTATGTCTCCGCAGCTTGGGCTTCCGTCTTTTTTGCCCTTTTCGGTCTCTCTGCAAGGACGGATTGACGGTGAATGAGGGGACGGAAAAAGATTTCAAGTGAGCAGAGATGGTGCATACCTGTTCGGTCATAGAAAGAGTCATTGTCGTCTTCGTATTTTTCAGTCTTTCGCTTGATGGCTGCCTTGATGGCGCCCGTGCTCGACCGTAGAATTTTTCGCCGATCCAATTTAATACATGCTTCCAAGGCGGCATTCTGGCGTGGTGGATTTGAAAAGTCAAAAGTCAACAAAAAAAGGGGAACGAACGAACGAACTCCCGAAACAAAATTAAAACACTGCCCCATACCTTTTCGGCCTCCTTTTTTCGCGAACCACGGCCAACGCCCTTCAATACATGACCACCGTCTAAATCGAGGGAAATGGTTGCAACAAAAATTTTGCTGATGCCGTGCCCTTCCTCTTCAAAATCAAACTGTAGCTCCCCTGTCGCGCCGCCGCGAGACTCGACCCATGTGCGAAGAGCTTTTTTCGGGTCTTTGAAGTAATACGCGTCTTCGTCAGCAGCCGTATTTGAGAATCCGGCCATGTCTTCGTCATCATGGTCCATGGAAGCGTGATCTTCATGGTCATCATTGGACGCGTCTTCGGCAAAACCCCACGAGATGGAATGGTCCTCTTTTTCCGGAACGGGTGCGGCGGCCTTCTTTACCGGGCGCTGCTTGCGGGATTGTGTGTGAGGGCTTGATTCGAGCTCGGTGTCTTCGAGTTGAGAGTCGGCGGAGTCGGTGTTGGATGGGCCGCCGTTGACGACAAATACACGAGTGCTTTGCCCGAATTTGAGCATGTCGCCTTGTCGGACGCGCACCCACGAGTTGGGTCGAACGGGGCTTTTGTTGTGGAATGTGCCGTGCGTGGAAGCGAGGTCGTATAGAAAGAGAGCATCGGTGGAGGATTGGAGGATGGCGTGGTGACGGGAGAGTGATGCATGTTCCAGCGAGATTGTGCAGGTCGGCAGTCGGCCTGAGTGCATGAGAATGACGGTTAAGTGGCTTGATGCGACCAGTGTGTTGAATGAGCTTACCGATGGTGACGATGGGGTTTGTAAGAGTGTGAGATTCGACAATGACGCCTGATTTCAATATTTCAATGTTAAAGGGCGGTTCGCAAGCGGCAGACCATTCAGGAGCAGAGTAATTGAGGGGCGGTGCAGCCGGAGGACCGCTGCTCTTCCCGGTGTGCTTGACATTGAGATTGGTTGTTGTTTCTGATGTTTCTGTTGTTTCTGTTGCGTCCGTTGTGCTCGTTGCCTCTGAGGATTCAGCAGAGACAACAGATTCGTTCTGAACGCTTGGCTGCAGCTTTGACGCAGGTAAAAGTGGGGCCACGAATGGCATTGCTGGTTGAGGGGATAAATAAACGTGATAAATGCAAGCAATATTCGTTCATAAATACATTCAGCAAGTATCTCAAATCAATCAACACAAATGGCTGCCGTCTCTGCCGATTGTCTCTTTTGCAAGATCGTGAAGGGAATCATCCCATGCCACAAGTTGAGTCTGTTGCCTGACAAAATAACACGCCAAGCTGACGCCGTTCCAACCTGGCTCTTTGCCTTGAAGAGTCGCCGAGACTGCCACCACACTGGCTTTCCTCGACATTAACCCGCTCGCAAAGGGACACACGGTATGCACACGTTGCAATGAATGCGATAACAACAATATACTGATCCGATCCATTTCAGCTCGTCATTCCAAAATGTTGGTTTCCATTCCACACCTTTGCGGCTTCTTTGTTGCATCGGGCATATGCATAACGTTTTCCAACAATGCCAGATCATGCCCAGTTCACTCACCAGCTTCCAGATGAGAGTTTGGCCGAGGTATGAAAGGAAAGACACTCCTCTATCTTCTGAACGACTCCATCAAACGCAGTTGCTCCCTGTCGCGAAAAAAGTTGCGCTTGCCATTGGTGCTGAGAACTACAACATTTTGCAAGTGGGTGTTTTTTTTTTTTGGCATGCTTGTTGACTCTTTTTATTCTCTCATCTGATCGAACTGGTTTGATTTCGCGTGCAGAACAACGGCAGATTGGCCCGTGAGTCCTGTTTTTTTTCTCCATCTGTTGCAGGATTTTTAATTCGACGACCCCCATTCGCGGCGATTCGTCATTGTGGCCGTATCTCAGACCAGGCGGTAAGCATTTCCCTTTCTGTTTCCATCTTTGTCGCGCAGATCTTGCCCATCTGACTCTAAAATTTCGAAAATGCAGGTTGACCATGTCCACTTTCATGTAAGCACACCGCCATTTTTTTTTTTTTCGCAAGCCATTCGTGTTGTTGGTTTCGATCCATCAACGATTTTTTTGCGCCTCACAGGTGATTCCAAAACCAAACCAAGCCGAAGGCCTGACCATGAATTGGCTGTCTCAGCCAACCGACCACGGTATGAACGATAAAGAAACACCCACGCATAGAGTGCGCAGACGCATTTAACCCAAATTCTTTCCGTTTATTTCCCCGGCTCAAAAAAAAAAAAGGAGCGTTCGCCGTGGTTGCCAAGGATCTCTCTGAAAAGATTGGAAAACTTTGAAAAGGGTTGTTCTGCTGCTGTTTACGCGTTTTGCGTAACCGTGAGGGTGTTTGGGTCAAAATGTTGAGATTTTGAATGGAAAAAAAAAAGTTGTCCGAATTTTACACGCTTTCGACAACAACTGACTAGACTGCCCAAATTCCGAAGCAGGGGCTGAGAATATTGATGTGGCGAGTAGGGCCCATTATTTGATGGTTCTGAAATGTTTGCGAGAGACGACAGTGGCAGATCCTTTTCATCGCAACATTGAACCAACCTTTGGATGTAAGGATGCGCTACGAGGATCAATACATATAATATATCCACTGTTGTCTGTGCCCTTCAGCTGTGGTTCGCGATAAATAAAAGGTCAAATAAACATCCTCAAAAATGGCACCGCGAGGAAAAGGAAAGAAGGCTAAAACTGTGGGCAGACCACCAGCCAAGACACGGGCAAACAAGGAGGCATCAGCGCTTGCTGTTGACAGTACCAATGAGGCTGCTGAGAGCGCAATGCAGGTGGACAACACCGACCCAGATGCCGACTACAATGCACAGGACGACAACCAGGATGTGGACAACTCTAAGGCGGGCATCAAACAAGCAGCTGCGATGCATCGGGTGCGTTGCATATTCGCTTGCTTATTTTTATTCTATTTTCTGTCGAATTTGCTGTCACAATCCAAATCTCGAATTCGCTATGCTTTGTTTCGATTCTATCATTCTCTCATGACTCATTATCGACTTGTTTATCGGACGCCTTATTCTCATTCTTGCCTCATTTTTCTATGACTTTGCATGCACACAGACTCAGCAGTCTGATGCTCTCAACAAGAAGCGCGTAAGTCTCTTGAAATTCTAATCTCGACTGATTCTCACGCCAACATTTTTTCCGTTTGTTTCGTATTTCCCCACGGCGTTTCCTTCGATCAGGCGGAAGATTCAATGAAAAGATACCAGTACTTGCTCGGCCAAACGGACCTGTTCGGTATAACCAAAATGCGCAATTTTCCACCACCATTTTTCAACTTCGTTCTCATCCCCGGTACCCTTTCAATGCCTCTTTTTTTCCAGCGCACTTTATCAATCTTCGCAAGATGCGAAACCAGGACATTTCAGTCCTGAACGAGGCAAAAGAAAATGACAAGCAGAAAAAAGCGAATGCAGCGACGTGCGTAACCTTTCGTTTGTTTCCTTGGGAAAGCGAATGAATGTTCTTCGAAATGTTGATTCGTGATGGTGCCAATTTTTTTTCCTAGTACTTCATCCCGGCGCCACAGATTGACCGAAAAAGAGGAAGACGAGGCGCTTTTGGAGCAGGATACTGCTGAAGTAGATGAAACGCTGCACGTCTTTGACGAGTCACCTGCATGTAAAATGCTTCTTCTTGTCGATGGTTTTCTGAGCAAAGTGCACGCTGACGATTCTATACTGCAGATGTCGAGGGTGGGAAAATGCGCGATTATCAAATTCAAGGGTTGAACTGGCTTATTTCTTTGCATCATAACGGTATCAACGGAATCCTCGCCGATGAAATGGTTTGTTGCGCTTGTTTCCTCCACACTTTCATCGTCAGCTCTGATTTTTGACATTTTATCAGGGTCTCGGGAAAACCCTTCAAACGATATCGTTTTTGGGATACCTGAAACATATGGAAGGCATTCATGGAAAGCATCTAATTATTGTTCCAAAATCTACTTTGCATAACTGGATGAGTGAAATCAAACGATGGGTTCCAACACTTGTCCCATTCCTATTCCACGGCGACAAGGAAGCCAGAGTATGTGTTGCACAGTTCCTCGCATCGAATTTCTTCAATCTCACGCAGCATATCCCCCGTAGGCGACACTCATCAAAGACCACCTCGTTCCCGGCAATTTCGAAGTCTGCGTGACATCGTACGAAATGTGTCTTCTCGAAAAAAGCGCGCTCCGCAAAATCTCTTGGGAATGTTTGGTGATTGACGAAGCGCACCGCATCAAGAACGAAAACAGCACACTGTCTCAAATCGTTCGCGAATTCCAATGTAGAAACCGACTGCTGATTACGGGAACTCCACTTCAAAACAATTTGCATGAGCTGTGGGCGCTGCTCAATTTTTTGTTGCCGGATATTTTTAGCAGTAGCGAGGACTTTGATCAGTGGTTTCAAGCTATGGATGGGGATCAGGATCAGGTTGTGCAGCAGCTTCATAAGGTATGTGGGACTTATTTGATTCTTTTATTTGGTTGTTTAATTTTCTGTTTTTCTTATGCAGGTTCTGAGGCCCTTCTTGCTGCGACGCATCAAAATTGATGTGGAAAAGTCTTTGCTGCCAAAAAAAAGAACCAATCTCTACGTGGGAATGTCCACCATGCAGCGGAAATGGTATCAAAAGATTCTCGAAAAGGACATTGACGCCGTGAATGGTACCGAGTCCCAAGGGTTATTTGCCATCTAATATCGTCTCATTCCTGTACTCTTCGTTTTTATCTGCTAGGAAGTGTCGGCGGAAGAAAAGATGCTGGAAAAACGCGATTGCAAAACATTGTGATGCAGCTGCGAAAATGCTGCAACCATCCATATCTTTTCGACGGAGCGGAACCAGGACCGCCGTTTACCACCGATGAGCACTTGGTCTTCAATGCAGGTACTAGATTGTCTTGTTTTGTGCATGACTTCAATCTTACGCCCTTCCCCTGCATGTACAAGGTAAAATGGCGATTCTGGACAAACTTCTGGCTCGGATGAAGGCAAATGGGTCGCGCGTGTTGCTTTTCAGTCAAATGAGTCGTATGCTTGACATTCGTGAGTTCCTTGTTGGCTGCGAAAAAACGGGCCGTGAATTTGAATTTTCTTTTTCTTTTCAGTGGAAGACTATTGCGGCTTCCGTGGGTTTGATTACTGCAGAATCGACGGAAACACTGCGCATGAAGACCGCATTTCTTCCATTGATGAATTCAACGCTCCCGAAAGCAAAAAATTCATCTTTTTGTTGACGACTCGTGCAGGAGGTTTGTGTTTATCCAGTCATGATATTTGGTCATTGCAATGCAATTGTCTCATGGCTTCTCGCTCTTGGAAGGTCTCGGAATTAACTTGGCGACTGCTGATATTGTTGTCATGTACGATAATGACTGGAACCCGCAAGTTGTGAGTGTCCTGATTCATTTGCGAATGGGAGTGGGAGCAGACATTTGACGTACTGCGTGATAGGATTTGCAAGCAGAAGATCGTGCTCACCGTATCGGTCAGAAGAAGCAAGTCATGGTGTTCCGATTCATCACCGAGAATGCAATCGAAGAAAAGGTTATTGACCGTGCCACACAAAAACTGCGTCTCGATCAGCTTGTCATTCAACAGGGTCGTGCGGCACAAAACAAAGGTTATCATCTTGGTATTTGTTTTTGTTTGGTTGGTTCTGAACGCTTGCTTTGCTTGTACCAGTTGCAACGGCTGCAACGAAGGATGATTTGATAAGTATGATTCAGCACGGAGCACAATCCATCTTCTCCTCCACAGACAGTACCATCTCCACCGACGACATTGACGACATTTTGAAGCGTGGAGAGGCCAAAACACAGGAACTTGACTCGAAATACAAAAACATGGGGCTTGATGATGTTCAAAATTTCATGTCGGATGGTGGCAGCGTGTATCAATGGGAGGGAGCTGATTTTAGTCAGGTATGTTTTGTTCTTTTTTTTTTTCCTACTGGATGAAGGTTAAGGATTGCGTGTGTTTTGAATGTATGCAGAAAAAGGAAGGTGGTGCGATAGGATTCAATTGGATTCAGCCGGCGAAGCGTGAGAGACGAGGTTTGTTCTTTGTATAAATGCGTGCTTTGTGCGGCAGCACAATTGAACGTTCATTATTCCATATGGTAGCGGGCGGTTATGGAGTTGATGACTACTACCGAAAAACGCTTCAAACCGGTCCAAAGCCGCTAGGCCGTCCAGCACGGATGCCGAGAATGACGACTGTGTATGTTTGTTTTTCAGATTCTTTTCTTGGAGATCTCAGCTCAACAGCTTAATTCGGTGCCAGCAATGATTTCCAATTCTTCCCGCCGGAACTTGTTGAAATCATGGAGCGTGAAGCCTATGCAAAGCTGAAAGCCGGTGGACACCAAGCAGTGAAGAGGGCCCCGAATCCTGCAAATCCCGAAGAAACTGACGAGTTTTTGGAGAGAGAAAGGGAAGAGGAGCAGGCGAAAATTGATGCAGGTTTGCATCTCGCATTTCCCATGCTGCATGGATAAGGGTTGCTCATTGTTTTGGATTTAGCCGAGCCGCTGTCGGAAGAGGAACTTCAAGTCAAGGCTGAGCTGCTTGAAAATGTAGGGCTATTACTGGCTTTGTACTGTCTTGGTACATTGATTTAACGACATTCCATGTTGCAGTCATTTGACAAGTGGTCGAAAAAAGATTTCATGACGTTTATTCGCGCGAATGAAAAGTTTGGCCGGTGAGCGCCTTTTTTTTTTTTGCTCAGTGAGCAGGACCTGCTGCTGGTTCTGACCGCGCTGAATGTATTTTTAAACGCGTTGGGTGCATTTTTATCCCTTGCAGAGATAATGTGACGGCAGTCTGCCAAGACGTGGAAGGGAAAACTCCCGAAGAAGTTAAGAAGTACTCGGACGTTTTCTGGCCGCGACTCAAGGAGCTTCAAGATTGGGAAAAATACATCGCCATGATTGAACGGGGTGAAGCAAAGATTGCGGGACAAGTCAAGATCCAAGAAACACTTACCAACCGCATTGCATCACTCAAAATGCCGCTGCAACAGCTGAGGTTAAACTACGGCCAGAGTAAAGGGAAAAACTATACGGAAGATGAAGATCGGTTTATGGTGCGTTGTTTTTTCATCTCCTTTTTCTTTGGCGCTTTCTCACCACATGGACTTTCTTTGTGTTGGCACGTAGCTTGTCTGTCTTGAAAAATACGGCTATGCAACAGAGGATGTGTATGAACGCATGAAGGAGGACATCAAGCAGAGTCCCCTGTTTCGCTTTGATTGGTTCATCAAATCTCGAACAGCTGCAGTTGAGTACATTGTTTTTTCACCCCCCTGTCTTCAAATCTAAAACCCTCCCAACATAAACAGGAGCTAAGCAGACGTTGTCAGACATTGATTGCAATTCTTCAAAAGGAGGAAGATGGTGAAGCTGCCGCGGCGTCCGGTATGGCCAGCGACAAGAAACGCGGTGCAGACGATGCACTGGCTGCCGACAGTGGATTGCGTGGGGAGGCGGCAAAACGGGGTCGAAAGAAAAAAGTTTAGAAGATGGGGCTCATGAGGGCTTGAGCAGGGGCAGGCAGCCTTTGGGGGGTGTTTATGTGTTCGGGTGTTGTTTTGTTTTGAGAGAGGTGGAGTGCGTCTTTGTCATCTCTTCTCTCGCTCTGAACGCAGGAATATGGAGAATGTTTTTGTAATTTCTTGTTGATGGAATATAATTATTTACCTTTTCGCGTTTCCTGCGGTGCTGAAGTGCAGATATGTCCTCGTAATTTACGATTGCGTATCGATGGACTGAAGGTACCAAGTTACTGATTAGCTTCTTGAGAAGATTTTGCGCTGAAGCAAAGCGCACTGGAACAAGTTCAACGCTGGTTTTGTGGTTCGAGTATATGATTGGTATTCTATACAAAGCATCATTCGTTGTCTGCATGAGAGCCTACCGTTGTTCAAGGCAGCTCAGACGCCCCGAAACGACAGCAGCCACACCTTTTCATTACATTGAGCAAGTAGGCAAGTGCTTACCTACAATGGCAGTTTCAAATGTAGCGAGCAGCAAACAAAACTTTCCAATTCATGTCACATCGTTTTACTTCAGACAAAAAGAAACCAGCTTCTCTTCCCTCAATCCAAATGAAGGCCTGCCTCGTGATTGCAAAAGAAAGGAATGCTCACGCGCATGGGTTCATCAACATCAGATGCGCGAACTCTGTGACGCACGGCTGGAAATAAGCCATTGGACAGTTTGCACAGAGCCCTTCCTGAGTTAATAAATAAGGCCTCTTTCATCTCGGGTACATGAATCCAATGGTCTTGCTTTCGATGGATTTCCAACCCAGATCGACTCGCACTGAGAACTGTGAAAAAAGTTTCGTCCGCATGGTCGTGAACTCCAGAGGACCCAGGTCCATATCCCATTGCACGGAACACCACGTGCGACGGAGGAATCAGGCCATTGAACCACTCTGCCTTACACCCTGTCAAATGGAATTCTCCGTACGCGAATAGAGTGGTGATTTGCTGTACCAATCTGACGAGCTGGTCATAGCAAGTGTTGACCATCTCATCAATCCGCTGCGCCACGTCCGTGTTTCCAAACTCTTGCGGAACCGTCAGATCGTCGTACAGCTCTGCTCTCCCATTCGCTGAGAAGTTGATGGTGTGTGGACTGGCCTTCGATGTCAAGGATTCGTACGCGTCGTGGACAAAGTCAAGAAGGCTGCCCATGATTGTCCCGTGCCCGACAACGTAAAAGAAGCCGACGTCCTGATGCGCGCGGATGCATTGCAGCATGACGCTGTGCAAGGCAGGCGGCAGGTCAGTCGCTGAGGCTGAGTCCAGACAAAAGTTCTTCAATGGCAGTAACGATACGACAGGAACTCCCTCCAGCTTAATATCCCAGCAGAACGGGACGTCTGAATATCCTAAGGTTTGGTTTCCGTCATTTGAAATGGACAGGTACGTTCCTTCTTGACGAAAACTTTTGTTGTAAGCAGCCCCCCACAGTCTGCGTTATGGAATCGAAACTTTTCCCAGACCTCGACATGTTTGACAAGCCCGGGCGTATTAGCAAGCGGACAAAGGTTCCACTGAGAAGCGGAGTTCTAGTTGTCACCGCACTTGACCAGATACCAAGTGGACAAAGAGGCACGACCTGGAAGCTGCAGTTCGGTAGTAGGCATCAAGCAGATGGCGCCATCACGAGCGGTGAGCGCCAAGTCTGTGTGGGGTAAAAAACCAGCGTCAGTTATGCAATTGCGCTCTGCAATGTTGACTTTTCTGACTCTGTGCACTGAGAGAGACGGTCGTCTTTGGGCCAATGTCTGAGATGTTCATGTTGCTCATGTTTTCCGTTTGAAGTGCTCGTTCTGCATCGGTGCGTGGTTTTTGTATTCCTGCCGCTTGTGGTTGTTGTTCATGAACACAAAATGTGAGCATCATGCACTTGAACAGCATTTACTTGAACAGCATTTGAACAGAAGAGATGTGCATAAAAGAATCAGCAGCTCGGTCCACAACAATGTCAGCCTCTTGGTGGATCTCTGGCGGTGATCCTGGAAGTATTCATGGTGCTCGCGTGCTTCAAATATCCAAAACATGCACAATTAAGTCCTGTCCGGACAAGTCTTTCCTTCCCACCTTTGCCAACTTGGTAATTCTGGATGTTCTTGGACAATGGTCCGAATTCTTCAATCACGAATTATTTGTATGTCGGACACCACAATGGTCAAGCCGAAAGTTTGCAGGACTGGTTTTCTTTGTATGCTCCATTCTTCATTTCGTTTGCGACAGCCGTGCTAATTCTGTGTTAATGGATATGGCAGTTTCGATGAACGCGGATGTTCCAGCGGCACAGGCAACTGAAAATGTTATTTCAAGCACAAGTCAGCATGATGCCAGGGCGGCGAGGTCTTGCTCGCACTTGTATTATGGTCAAATGGGAGAAAATAAAAGAGATGAGTCGCATTTATTGCCTCAACAGCTTCAGAAGAACGGACAGAAAAACTTCTCAACGCATTTCAGATCCACCTTGATCCGAATTGTCCACTGTTCCTGTTCAGAAAGAGTTGATGTGCGAATCGTTCTTGTTTCTTCACATGGCGCGGGAAGATTGACCCTGTGAACGTGCTGGTAATGGCGAATCTCTGATTTCATGCGCCGCAGAACTTCCAGACGCTCCAGAATACGCGAAAGCACCTCGGCTGGAATCATCGTTACGTGCGCCGGTAGTGGCCGTTTGATTATGTTCGAATTCATGAGAGTTCCCAGCACCTGACAATGGAAACGTAGGTTCGTTGGCCCCAGATGCGAATTCGCCCAAGACATCTCGATGAAATGTAGCTGCTGAATTACATACATTCTGATTGTTCTGTGCATTTCCTTCATACGATCGGTGTGCTGGCATTTCTGCTGGCCGAGTGAAGTGTCGAGACACGGAGGGTCGTAAGTGGTAAGTGATAAGCATTAGATGGTCCATACGATGGCATATTGCCTGAAGCAGCAGGGTGTATGCGAAAGTCGTTGTATCCAGGCCTTACGGGTGGTCCGTGAAAGGAGTTGTCGTACGGAAACGCAGAGTGGTGTCTAGGAATCCTTCTGTCGCGTGGGGGGGCGTTAAGTTGTGCAAGAACGTGGTTCGCGATGGTTGTAAGTGCAGGCACCAGCGCAGGGACAAGAGCAGACCAAAACGAAGCTTGCTGCTGCATTTGTTGCTGGTGCATTGAGAAAGTCATGTAAGCTGATAGTGCTGACTCCAGCTTTGACGATTCTTTTGACTGCAAAATTAAGGACGCGCGCAGATCATTCCTTTGTTGTTCTCGGCGCAATTTCTTTTGACGGTACCGGCAGAGTTGCTTAGTTCTGAATTGCGATTTCTTCGGCAACAGCATGCTGTAACCTGATTTCCTTGAAGCAGAGCCAGTAGAACCAAGAAGAAGCGTTGATTTCATAGATGCGACCGATCTCCTTCCACGCGGAGCCTTGGTTGGTGTCTCAGCAGCACTGTAAGCCGAGCTGTCGGAAAACGAAGCTAGTTGTATCTCATCAGAATCCTTTCGTTGTTGAGAGCAGAGTACCTTCTGTTTCATGCTCACTGTCCGATCTGTCGTCATCCAGCAGCACCAACTGACGATGGGTTGCTTGCTGCCGAAGTCGCATGCTGCGCAATTGCATGTACGAGATTGCGACAAGTCCAACGCCGTCCATTCGTTTCCCAATTGTATTTTAACGCTTTCTTAATTGGCGCCGCAAAAAAAGAAAAAGCGGTCTTTGAAGTCGATTTGTCACGTTTTCTCTGTGTTTACAAAATCCAACCTGCGCCCTGGAATAGGAGCATTTGCAAACGATAAACGGTGAAAATGGTTAGGTTTGTGCGCAAGTCCATTTACTCAAAAAAAAAAAAAAAAAAAAAAAGTCTACACATCGGTTGTGCCAGTCAGAGGCTTCCTGAACTTTCCCTGCATCCAGATACGATACATTTTCAGCTGCCTGGACCTGTTCACAATCAAGCGCCGATCAACCACACTTTGAATGACTTCAAATCGACTGAACAGCTTTTCCTTGATTTCTTCTTGCGTGAAAAAGTAAACTTGCGTGCCGTCTCCTCGAATGTAAAAGTTGTCGTTGAGCATGCGGCCGCCTTTGAAACGCAGCTGCGCCATGTCATAGCGTCCGTAGTCTGCGGAAATGCAAGTTATCCTCAGAAAGAAAAGAGTCGCGACGACATTGACAACAAACAAGTACCTCTAAACAGAACAATTCCGCCCGGCTTTAGAATATCCAAAATGTTTTGCTGAGCTTGCTCCCAGTCACGTGGGTTCAGGGCACTCAGGACAAAGATGCAAACGCAAATGTCCACGCTGTTGCGCGGGATTTCGGGAGGTGCACCTGCAGCTGAAGTCACGTCGTATACGAACGCTTTGCACTGGGATTCGTTATAACTTGGACTGGCTTTTACAACATCGACAGCTGTCGAACTGAAATCGGCTGCGTATACAAACATGGTTGGATCTTCGGCGAGAAGGGGGAACACAGTGTTTCCTTTTTTTTTTTTTTTTTTTTTTGTTAATTCTTTTTTTTTGTTGACCACAAAAGATGAGGCGTTATCTACCTGCTCCGCATCCGATTTCAAAAACAGTTTTTCGAGATCCGTCCGCATTCGTCGTGGGTCCTCCTTCCACTGGTTTAAATAGTTCCGGAAACTCCTGACGCAGCCAATGTCTGTCCATAAAGAACGAGTCGGTGTGGTTCTGGTAAAACTTGTTCCAAAAGTCTGTCATTGCAATGCCAGGCGGATCAGTAAATGGTGCCGTTCTATACTGAGAGTCGTACCGTTTGCCTCTTGGCTGTACTTTTCTCGCTCCTCAGGGTCCACAGGATTAAGCGACTGCTTCGAAATTTTGTCGAGCGCCTCTCGCTCCGCTTCTTCCGTCCATTCAACATTGTCCCACGCATTGTGATCAAACACCGTCTGATCGTCCGTCAGTTTCCTGTTCGCAAGCACAAGGTTCAACGATAAATAAAACAGTTGTTTCCTCGCTTTGCGAACACTATCACAAGTGCGACACACACCTTCCTCCAAATGAATCCAATGCGCTTTGACGAGGGTTTGCTTGGCGTGGTTCGCGGGG
This sequence comes from Chytriomyces cf. hyalinus JEL632, assembly GCA_025435555.1. Taxonomy (NCBI): domain Eukaryota; kingdom Fungi; phylum Chytridiomycota; class Chytridiomycetes; order Chytridiales; family Chytriomycetaceae; genus Chytriomyces; species Chytriomyces cf. hyalinus JEL632. The sequence goes on along the minus strand of JAIWWG010000042.1, from coordinate 64,877 downwards.
GTTTGTGTACGGCGTAGGCCGAGTTGACTCTGCAGCGGGTGTATTCTTTCGACGCACAAGGTCGGAGCTTTTACAGTCTTCGCAAGCTTTCGCATCGCCGGGGAGTTTGCTCTTGTCGACCTGCGTGGTTGAAGGAAAGCTGAGTATGGGACGGGTTGAGGTTGTTGTTGGGGCTAGTGTAACTATTTTCCGGCATTTCGTGCAGTACGCGCAAGCATTGCAGACGTTTGTTCGCTTCAATTTGCGGAATCCTGTCGGCGGATTTGTTTGGTGGCAGAATTCGCACTCGCGCACTGGGACTTCTTTGGACTCCATTTCTCTGAGAAAAAAAATACAAGGAATGTTCATGTCAAACTATACTGAGTAAAGGAACCATGTATGAGGGTAGTGTTAAGGGGAGTTTTGTGCAAACAGTCTGTTTTCCATGAATCCATGATGTATGTGTCCAAAACACGTACTCTGCAACTCATCGAACTTGCAGTACCTGTGGCTGTCAACCTCTTATAACTGCATTCAAGCAAGGACAAGCATTTGTATATTTCCTGCGATTGAATTGGCCAAACAAAGCGAAACATAAACTGGGTCGATTTACATTCTCTTTGGGAGCAGAACAGCGAATGGAGGCTTCGAATCTATCTTTGGACTGTGCGATCTTCGCGGCATGGCAGCCCACACTGTACCCTTTTGGCTGCTGCGCCATAAACATATCCTGCAGCAGCGCAGGCGGTATTCTAATCGTGTAATTTCCTCATTCCGCACATAATGAGTCCATGATACCCAGGTCCCTTGCTACCGAACTATCTCTTTCAAAAACCAGCTTACAGGAACCATCCCAACTGAACTTGGCCTTCATACCAGTCTGACTTACCTGCATGGTAGTACCTTGGGATCTGATGAATGGAAGTTGTATTCACCAAATCAATCAGTGGTCTCTCTAACAACTAACTGACTGGGAAAATGCCATATCAACTGAGCAAATTGCCACCGCCGTCGAGGTGTATGTCTTCCTCACCACCAAATTGAACACAGGAAATCCCCTTGATTATACCACCTTTAACGCTGGTAATATTCAATTCAATGAATGCTGTGTCAGAATCCAGCAATCTCTCTCTCAACTTCCAACACCACCACCACCAAAGCACCACAGCCAGTGCTAACCCAACCATCATTTGTAACGATTCAACTTGCCAACAGAAAAATATTGGCCCGATTATTGGTGGCGCTGTTGTTCCATCATTGCGTTTGGTATCTGGTTCCGTCAAAAGCGTCTCAAGGATCTTGTAGAAATTCATTGTACGCTGAGTTGCTTAACTGTCATCATTTGCCAAAAATCCCGCCATCAGAAGCGCCATTTTGAAAGACTCAACAGCTGCAAAAGATAAGTAAAGGAGAAGGAAGCTTCAACAAAATAATGTAAATAACCAAGTTTCGAAGTTTATTATTACTGCACCGCAGAGTAGTCGAAGCTCTATTTGTTTGTTTTGTTTTTTTACCGCCTTGAAGACGCGTTCAATCATCACCAAACGTAATCTTTTTGCCAGTTGCCCCTCCAATCGCCGCACTCTGCTTCTTCTTTGCGGCCCATGACGGATGAAGATTCTCTTCAACCACCGGCGCAGCCTTGGGGCTCGATTTGCTCCCACCTTCATCCCCAAAAACAGTCTTTTTTCCCGCCGCGCTTCCAATCGCCGCACTTTGCTTTTTCTTCGCGGCCCAGGAAGGATGCAATTTCTCCCCATCTTCTTTGGATGCCTCTGATTTCGACCCAGAACCACCGGCATCGCCAAACACAATCTTTTTTCCAGCAGGAGCATCCAAGATTTTCGCGCTCTGCATTCGTTTGGCTGCCCATGAAGGATGCAAGGTTTCAGCAGGTACTGCTCCTGCTCCTGATGCTACTGCTGATGCCGATTGAGCAGATGAGTTGCCTTCTCCTCCAAACACAATCTTGTTTCCAGCGAATGCCGTGATTGTCTGTTTTTGCGCCCGTTTCGCTGCCCAGGATGGATGAACTTTTTCGTCAACGACAGCGGGTGCGGCCTTTGCCTTGTGCTTGATGACTTCGACTTGGCGCTTAATGACGTGGTTCGCTTGCTTGCCAAACTGCCTCTCATACAATCTGTTCATGTGTGAAAATTGCGCGCAGTTGAGTGATATGTTTCCACAACATTCAACTGAAACTTGAAACAAAAGACAAAAGAAAAAGAGACTCAACTCTTGTCGTGCCCTTTGCCCCATTCGGTTCTTTTTCTTCTTGTCATCCTTTTTCCCGCCCTTCAGTCTTCCTTTTTCGTCGACTTCGAGGTCACTCAGACTAACATCCGAAAGACCGTCATTCAAACTTGTGACAAACGAAGATTCAATCCTTTGACCCTTTTTGGAAGAAGCGGGTTCCTTTTTGGCTTTTTTGGAGGCGGGCGCAGAAACCGGTGACGCTTTGGAAGGACGGTTTTGTGAGGAGGGTGGGACATAGTGTTCAGGATCACTGTCGAATGCTTCATCGTCGTCCATTTCATCTCCCGCTTCTTCCGCATCATCATCGTCCACAGTGCCATCCTTTTCCGCATTATCAGTGGGCCGCTGAGAAATACGAGAAATACATGAATCAGAATCCCTCGCAAAACACTCGTCAAAAGAAGCGAACTCACCAACACATACCGCCCTGGCCCTGCCGCAGCACCGCTCTTTTGTTTCTTTCCAACCCCCGCGTCTCCATTCGACTCTCCTTGTCCCCTTGCGCGTTTTTTAGAACCCGCTTCAACTTCGCCGCTAGAGACCACACCGCCACCACCACCACCACCAACCAGCTTCACGAGCTCCGCCAATCCATCCGCAACCGCTTTCTTAAACTCTTTTGCATCCTGTAAGCGTTTCGAGATTCGGTCCAGGTCTGTGAGTTGTTGCTGTTGCTGTGGCTCTGCAGAGTTGGTGGATGTGATGGATTCTGGTGCTGCTGCTGATGCTTCGGATAACTTTTGCGCCGCTGAATCGCATGCTGTGAGTAGTTCCTGGTGGAAACTGGGTTGGATTCGAGAGGTTGGGATTGCGGCTTTAAATGCGGGGATACATGTGGTATTGATATCGAGGTCCTAGGATTCGGATAAATACCAAAGTTAGCTACGACTCTGGGGCAAGAGGAAGGCGGGAACACACCCGGAAAAAAAAAAAGAAAGAAAAACACCTTGATCAGAGACAGATCCCGCTCCGCCTTTTTCAGCTCTTTGGCTCGGCTGTCTTTCACGGGTTCCGGAATATCACTGCTTTGTTCGGCTTGGGCCACCTTCTCTGTGAACGTTCGCACCTTTTTGATGGCCTTTTGGGTCTCAAAGACTTTGCATTTCTTGGCGACTCTATGAAGCTCCTTCAGAATGTGATGCTAGACCAGAGAGTTAGAATGCCAGCGAGCGAGATGCATGACGATGTTTGTTTCGATGGTACCAGCTTCGTGAGCGCCTTTGGAGGGATGGTGTCCATTCTTAAATAATTCCTTGTGCTGCTATTTCTCTGTGGACAAGTGTTTGCAACTGGAAAAGCAAGTGACACAGCGTGTATGGCCCTCATCTTGTGTTTAATAGATCCGACAACTTCCATCACCCAACGAAAGAAAGAACGATTCACCATTCCAAACCAAAAGAACGAAAGGTCATAAAAGAAAAGACTTTTTTGTAACTTTTTGAGAAAAAGGAGGGGCGAATGAAAGCAACCCAGAGTTATGAAAAAGCAGCACGTTTAGGCCTTTGGAGCGTCCTTGACGGCAATGACAGCCTCTTCACCCATGGCAGTGATGACGGTAACAGAGAGGTCCTTTCCGGCGGCAAAGTCGTCGATGATCTGCTTGCCAATGTCACCTTCTGGGACCTTGACATCGTCCTTGGTGGTTCCGGCGTCAGTCATGAGGGAGAGGAAACCGTCATCAACGTCGAGAACGTTGTATTCGGTACGGGTGACGTTGGGAACTTCCATGTTGTGGGTAGATGGGGACACATCTTCGAGCTTCTTGCCGGTGAAGATCTGAGGGAAACAAGAGACATGACGTCAGTGGAGAGTGTATGCGAGTTCGAAGAGCGGTACTCACGTCGGTGGCGGTCAAGTTAACCTTGGCGTGTCCGTGCTTTCCGGTCTTGGAGGTGGACTGTTGAAGAAAAGTCAATCAGTTTTTCTGGCCATTTGGAAATTCTCCGATGCGTAAAATTTTTGGTTTTCTTCGCATCGAAGAGTTCGTCAAGCAGCAATGCTCACCACTGAAGAAGAAGAGAGGACCGGGTTAGTGAAGGTGCTCAATTAGATAAGAGAGAAAAACTGAAAAGAGACGGCTGGGAGGTGGGGCAGAACACTCACTCTGTGAAAGAATACGCAAAGGCATCGAGAGAGAGCACATTCATTGATACGGCCGGAGAAATGCAGTGAAAGAAATGAGACTGTCAGCACTGAAGACGGGTGCGAGGGAAAAGAGACGGCGCAGACTCACGTCAATGATCTTGCAAGGTCTGCCCTTGATGACGACAAATCCGTTCTTACGGAGAGCAGAGCACTGCATGGGGTAGGTGAGGGAGGCGCCGGCACCGACGGACTCTGTTGGTGGAATGCAGGTCGGTGGTTAGCCACGGCTGAGTCACTGATCGAGCAAGGGACGTACCGAAAGTTTCGTGCTCTTCTTCAGACATATTCTACAAAGGAGAGGGGGACGTTAGCTTCGCATGTGAGAAGGCCGCCGTGGACATCGAGGCGGTGTGATCGAAAGGACGGAGTCTCACAGTGTTTGTTTTTGGACAACTTTTTCTTCCTTTTGCTTTTTGCAGGAACGGAGTGAGAAAAAGAAAAATTAAGCTTCACTTTCTATGGGAATGAGCAGAACAACAAATTCCATCAGCCCGGCCTACTTACTAACAACGCTCGTCACAGTCGTGGCTGTCTCGACGGCACTCCTGGTTGGCGATGTCCTCCTGCGCCGAGAGAGGACGCGTAGTGAGGAGGCCATCGCTCGCCAGTTTGAGGCCCTGGTCCTGCAACTGCAACACCTGCAGATCGCACAAATCGCCCAAAGCTCCCTCATCCACTCACTCACAAACGATTTACATCTCCTTCAATGTACCCTCTCTGAGGAAGCCGCTCGTGTCGCCAAAGAAAATGTGCTTGCAAACGAGCTTCTTGAAGCCAGAGTTCGAGACTTGGAGACAATTATGACGAGCGAAGAAGCGGTTGTACAACAACGGGCCGAGATTTCTTCCACCCTCTCAAACGATACAAACGCAACAACATCGCCACTGTCGACAAGCCAGCACCGCTCCTCGTCTACCGTTACTCCCCCGCGAATATCGCAGCGCGCTATTTCCAGACAGGACTCAAGACACAGTGTCGGCAGCACCTCCTCGTCTCTTTCTTCTTCTCCCTCTTCAAGCTTTATTCGTGCCGAACTGGCGGAAGATCGCATTCTTCGGTCTATCGAAGGCTTCCGGAAAAAGTATTAGCCTGAACAGACCCTTGCACACAGGTTGGCTACAAAAGCAACCGGTACTCACTAAACTCCTGCAGGCGGGGGGAAAGAAAACAAATTCCAAACAATAAAACACGGCACTCTAAAGTGTGGTCAAAATATCATCTCCTTTGTTTATTTTACGCCGCAACAGACATCTCTTTACATCCAATCTTCCTTTTATAACATGGCCATGAAAATAGGTTCCATCTGTGCCAGCTTCAGCGGATTCACGGCTTGGTTCATCAAGTCCAAGATCGTTTGGTTCGCAGGATGCGGCATCTCAATTCCCTTCTCGCGTTCCGCTTTGCATGCCAACGCTTGTGTTCGTTTCACGAGCAAGTCGCAGTTTTGGTTGACCAGGTCGCGGAGCTGTTGTTCTTGGAACGCCGGTTTGCGCGAAACGTTTTGAAATGTGACAAGCTCGTCCCGGACAAAAATGCTGAGGTAATCTTCCAACTCGGCCTGTATTTTTTTTAAGTTTTTCTCTTTTTTTCTCCTCTTTTTTTTTTTTTTTTTTTTGCACTTACCTCAGGTTCAATCAACCCACGTGCGATCGCCATAACACCGCTGGTAAACACTCCATCCAGTCCCATTGGAGTGATGAAATGTTGAATGTTGGGCGTCAGGCGGAACGGAACACTGTCCGCACTTTGAAATAGAAAGTTGACGTTCGCCATAGCTGTTCCGGCGTACATGGTTAGATAACGCCGAAAAAAAAATACAAAAATAAACGAACTTGGCATAAGCTCGGAGGCCCAAACGTTTCCAGTAGCCATGGAAATATTAAATTTTGAAGGGTATCGGTGGCCAATGCTGAACAGGTACGTCATGTACGTAATACCCGCCATTTGGTACGTGAACTGCTTGCGCATGTTCCAGAGGTCCGTGTATGTCTTCATGTGTTTGATCATGTACTGGGAGGGAGCGATTGCCAAATTGAAACGTCAGGAAATTGATTAGAGGGAAAAAAAGATGCAAACCTTGGACAGAATGTTTTCAGGCACCATGCGAATGGCGATATCCTCCATGATTTCGGTCTTCAAGTTGAGAATTTCCACCTTCTGCGAAAGGCAGAGCAAAAAAAAATCATTTCGTTCAACACTTCAGCCCATCCATACCACACAAGAAAACCCATACCCCTTTCTTTCCCGCTTCCGCGTGAACATGCATTTCGCGCATTCGTTGAATAAAGTACAAGATTGGCTCCTCTTTGTGGATGCCCGAGTCTGCACAGTGCTGCTCATATATGTCTTGAAGGGACTTGTACGATGTATCATCTTGGATAATACGCACAATGGGAGACAGTGGCACAATAATGGGGAGATGGAAGGAGAGTCCGCGTCTTCTGCTTTCTTTTTTGCGCTCCAACACACTGGAAAGATACACACACCTTTTATGAGGCCTCATGTGAAGTTGCAAACGCTGCCACATACCTGTTACAGATTCTGAAAAGCTGAATCACTCGCTCCTCTCTTCTGCAGTTTCTAGCAGCCGGATGCTGGACAACAAATGGGTGTAGGCTTCCATCGTGACCTCTGATTGTCAATCTTCGATGACCTCGGAACACTTCTACCTCGGGCTGGAAGCGGTCGATCCGAATAAAGTCTTTGTTGTTGTCTTTCAACTGCAAATAGAAAAAATGCATATCAGCACAAGTGCAGAGCCATATTCCAATATCCTGTACCAAAAAGTATTGCCCGGGAACTTCAATTTCATCAAACTTTTGATACTCAAATTCAACGAGATAGTGACTGAAGTGTTCAAGGTGCTGCTTGCGCGGACGATTGTCCAACACAATTTCCAACTTGTCTCTCCAAATCCTAAAGTTGTCCACAAGCTGGACCAGACTTGGCTTGCTTTTGATGAAATCTTCTTCAAAAAGAGCTTTGTACTGTGATGTGGAATCAAACATCAGCAAAAACAGTGGGATAAAAACCGAGCAAAAATTGGAGATAAAGCACGCACCCGCATGTGATTCGGTTTCATACTGTCTGCAAATCGCAAAAGATTGCCTTCGGTATTAGGAGAAATCGAACTTTGCTCCCCAAAATCTTTGGACAATTGCTGGACACCATCGCCCATCAAGGCTACGACAAGCCTATAAATATCTTCATCGGATGATGGCTTCAATCTTTGATTGATCTGATCCACCATGGTCTCCATCGACAGAGTCAACAGAGGGAACGCTGTCTTCAGCAGAGCCATAATTTCTTCAACATATTCCCAAGGCTGTCGACGGACAGGCGGCTGAGCGGCTTGGGCAACTACTGGTGTGGGCGTGGGAGCCGCGGGCGGCTCTACCTTTGGCTTTTCATCTTCCTTGTCAGACTGAGAACCTTCACCATTGCTTTCCGGAACAACTGTTGCCGAGGGAGTGGTGGTGGCGGTGGGAGTACCTGCCTGCGCCGCCGGGGTTGCTGCAGCAGTTTGTGAATTGGCGTTTTCGCTCGCTTTTGCCGCCGCCATGACTGCTTGCTTCTTGATGACTGTAAAGTCTTCTTTTGTCGTTCTTAGTTGAAAGTGCAAAGCCTGTGCAATAATGAAAGGTGAGTTAGTACGCTTTGTTCAAAACTGAAACTATTCAAGTCAACAATCGAGTCAACAAATACCTGTGGGAACTGCTTCGCAATTTTCATCAAAATGGTTCTTGCATACCGTGCCTCTTTACCCGAGAGAGCAGACAAAAGCTGAGGGATAAAGGTGATCCAGTACCATAGTGGAGTATCACTCTTGTAATTGTCGAACGTATTGGCCAGAGATTGCTGACTGTCATCCAAGCTCATTAACCAAATGATTCGGGCTATGTACTTTCGCGAACGTGCATTGCTGTAGATACCAGCGGCTTGAAGGTAGCACTGCACAGATTGAACACCATACTTTTCGACTTCGCCAGGTTGCTCCTTGAACAGCTGATCGTTATATTGGCCCCAAGCTGCCCAGGCTTTTGCGAGGCCCATCTCCATTTGGGTCGCGGACGCAAATGCTTCGACCGCCTCTGCGTGCAATCCCATCTTTGATAGGAACACCCCTTTGAGAGTGAAGAATTCGGCACTCTGCGGTTTTGAGAAATAGTGGAGATTGGTGTTGTTGATGACGTCCAACCCTGTTGGATACTCGAGTGGCGATTGGAAGTGGCACTTCGCTTGTTCTCGAAGTTTATCTGGATTGTAATATCAAAGTCAAACGATGGCAAATGGATGAGGATGGAAAAAACTTACAAAATGCCTCAGGAATTTCAATGTTTGGAAGGGTATAGATTTTCGTCAAGGATGAGATGCATACATCGGTGAGTTGATGCTTACGGGCTACATGCGAGAAACGATTGATAATCCAAGCTGTCTCGTGGTAACCCCGATAAGCATACGAGCTGGTTGGGTTCTGAGCGCCTTGAGGCTGAAGCTGAGGAATCAATGGGAGGTATGCTTTGTTGATGGTGGAAAACACATGTTGACGCCAAGCCACGAGGTCGGACCACAGAACAATGTCGTCCCAGACGTTGGGAGGTCGTTCTCTCCACGTTTGAAGTATGCCTTTTAGTTCGTGCGATTTTTGTTCAATGTTGGTCACATTGGTCGCCATCAAGTTTTCTTGTATCTGCGACGCCTCTTGGAGTTCGACAAACAATTGAAACGTATGCATGAGAGGGATATGTGCACTTGACACCACATTTGGCAGCAGAAACCAATTCTGAAGAGCGAGTTGAATGCCATCGTCGCACAGTTTTTTGAACTCCTGCCGATCGAGAGTACCTCCTTCCTGGTTCTTAAGCAATGAAAGGAAGGCTTCAAAGATCTAAAACATAAAAGAGTGAGAATTTAACTCGATTTTCTAAAACAAGGTTGCTATCAAAGTTACGACCCACCTTCTTTCGAGGATTTCTCGTTTCCGGCAAAGTTCTCAATGAGGCCACCAGACTTTCCCGATCTTGGAACCAGTCAGACAATCGCCAGGCACTCTCCAGCAGTAACTCGGTACTGCCTTCATGCTTTGCCAAATCAATGAGAATGTCCCATTGCTGAAGCCTCTTGGCGCAGTTGGCCCAGTGGTCCTCCCACATGTTATATTCAGATTCGGCAAACGGCAGCAACCCCGTTCTCGCTTTTCCTTGCGCATTTTCGTACAGGCTTTGAGCTTGAACCCAGAGTCCACATTGCTCAAATGAAATCGCAGCATTTGTTTCCGCAAAAAGACACCGTCTTCGCCAAAGACCACTGAGGTAATCATCTTCTGATAATGAGGACAGGAGATCTGCCAATGCATCCAATGTGATTTCTTTCACGCGTTCTTCTTCTTTGCTTGATGATACGGTTCGCTGAGCTGAAGGAGAGTTTTGCAAAAGCTCCAAAGCCACATGCCAGGCATTGAAATTTTTTCCAATGTACTTGACCAGTTGAGGTGGAAGTTGAATTGATGGGACACAGTGGCAAGCCGCCTCGAGGAGCGTTCCAACGACATTTGGTCTTTGAGAAACCTGTTTGAGATTGTAATCCTTCCCCAAAAGAAGTACCAGGAGCTTAGTCAGAGTCTGTCTCTCCGCCGAATTTAAAAGATCCCAAGCCAATGGAAACAGCGAAATCCAAAGCTTTCCACAAACATCTGAGTCTAGGAAACTGAACTCGCGAGTGGCTCGAATAATCAGAGTCACGTCCATTGATCGCATGTCGTTAAGAAATTCAAGGTGTTTCTGATGTTCTGGCTGGAACTTGTTATCAATCGCCATTGTGTTTGATGAAGAAATTCCAAATGTTGCGGCACCGACGCGGTAACCAGGTGAAGACATTTCCATCGGCTGGTTGGAGTTGATGCAACCCAACAATAAATCCAGAGCATGTCTAAGCCAGTAGGTGTTGCTGAGAGACTCCCAATTTTGAATCCCAATTACATAATTGAGCCGCGAAAAGAGTGTTCCTTCCAAGCTTGAATTAAATATGGTGGAAAATTTCTCGCGAATTGCAGGGTTTTCTGATTTGGTCCCAGTGAGGAAGGCTCGCTCAAGTCGAACGGTCAACTCTGATCGAGCAAGATTTGGGTCACTGTAGATTGAAGCAATGAGATTCAGGTAGCTATCAGCCAGTGCACGGTCGGGTCGATTCTCAAAGATCATCATCCTCACGACCAAGTTGGCTTTTTCCTTTAACGTTGGGAAGGGCTCATTATGGCGGAATACCCATTCATCCACGAATCGAATCAAGGAATTCAATAAATAGGAGTCTTGAGACTCCGAAATGAGCTGAGTGAGGCAGTCATGGAAGGAACGCCGATGGTCTTTCAATGCAGGCATCTTAATTTTGACGAGATCAAGCAGCATGACAAGCATAGCAGTCACTGTTTCCGATGTGGGACTTCCTGCAGCGCCGTTTGAGTTTGCAAGATGCTCCTTGACCAGTTTGCTCAGCACTTTCATTAAGTCAGTGAGAAGCCGTTCATCCAAGACATCCGGGCGCACATCGTAAATAATTTTCAAGATTGCCAACAGGGCGAAAATGTTGCTCATGCCTTGCTGCAGTTTGGTAGCAACGGACTCAACCATTTTTATGAAGGCTGTCACATCTGGTGCATGGATACTTTCCGCGGCCTCCGGAGACGATGCTGCTTTGAAAGCAACATCCAGAACTTGGGCGATTGGTTTGATGATGGCAGCGTTATCGCTTTGAATCCAGACTTCGATTGGCTTATGGAGCATGGCAAGGTGGCTGATAATCCACGTGTTTGACCGACGCTCAGTGATGCATTGAAGCATGTCGATGGTGTCTCGAATGATAGCATAGTTTTCCTCTTTCATCTCCAAAGACACAGCCTTTTCAAAGTAAGTATACCGAATGTTCAAGTCACCCCAAACTTCCAGCAATGACTTGAACACTTCAATTGCACGGTTAATCAGAACGGGCCGTAAAGCAGGGTCCACATTTGATGACACAAATCGAGTGAGATACCCAATTGTCATTTCTCGATGGTTAACGGCGTTGGAGGTTTGCGATTCATTGTCATCAACCGCCATTTCTTGCGTCTCCTCCACCTCTTCAACACGACCTTTTTCCCACTTCAGGATAAGTTCGCAGAGATCGATGGAAAGCGTTTTCGTCTCATTAGTGGCATTCGGCAGAAGACCCAATCGCGGAAGCGATGAAACGATGTTGGAGGCGAAATTATCGCGGTATGGGAAGAAAATGTCCGAGTGTCGAACAAGCAAACCATAAATCATGAGAAGTTGCGACAAGTTGTGGCCATCCTCGATGATAACTTTTTTCGTCCAGCGAGCCCACGTTGGCAATTTCACTTCGCTATTTGGAGGGTCCAGTATCCGTGTTGGCGCTGCTGGGATCAGCACATCCAGGGCCTGTTTGACCAAAACCCGAATCTCAGATTGGTGTGACTTCAACAGAGCAACCAGAATCTGGTTGCAAATGGTGGCTGGGGTGTCATTCATCTTAATAAACTTGGCAAGGACGACATATGCCGCTTGCTTGCAAGTGACATCCTCAACTTTGAGTTGATTCCAGACAAACTTGATGACATCCTTCTTCAAATCAGAAATCGGGGCCCAGTGAATCATGACAGCGGTAAACTGAAGCAGTTCAGCTCGAAGAAAGTCGTCCACGGCGCTCACGTCTTGAGGTTGTGTCGCCTGCCAGACTTTTTGATGAATCATGTCAGTTATCGACTGATCAATTACAGCGGAAATCGTTCCGTCGTCTGCGGCAGCCTGCAGCATGGGAATAATCATGTATCTCAAAGAGAGCGTTTTGAGAGTATGCGATATGCTTGGGTTATCAAACTGGAAAAAAAAAAATTGAAGACGGACTTAAAACCTTATGAAAGTTCGCAAAATATTCAGCCCCAAACCTGCACCCAAAAGCGCTCCAAGATGTCTCGTTTTTGGAAAGACGTGAGTTTCAGTGCCACAACTTCGTAGAAAAATATCTTCAAAAAGCCGCAGTCGACAACCTCATTTGTGTTGAAGCCTTCGAGAATCTCGAAAAAGATTTCGAGTTGACTGGGATCAAACGTGGCGATAATGATGAAAATGTCGAGGACATGTCTGAATTCTTCGCTTTTGCTGATGTTCAATTCAATTACGGGGGTTTTGTTTCGAATTCGGTTCCAGTGGGAGCTTATATGCTCACGCAACTCCGGATGTTGCAACAGCCATTCGGGGTTTGTCGTGCACAGAACTTTGATGATTAACACACCACATGCTTGTAGTTGCGATAAAACGACAGGGTCTTCCGACGCGTTTTCGAAAGTTGCTCGAACAATTTTCTCTGGGTTGCTCATAAGCTCAGTTCGCAGAGGCGCAGCGCTCTCTTCATACAGAATGTAAATAAACAAATGCGCGTATTTGGCATTATTCAATCGGTCCAAAAAGAATTCGACTGATTCCGCATTGTAACGATTCAGGAACTTGATCAATGGCGTTTTGAATGGACTTGAGACTGTTCTTCGAATTCCAGCTTCCAGTTCAATGACGGTAGATACCAACTCTTCCAAGAAGCAGTTTGCCGTTGCAGGAAGGAGGTGAAACACGTTGAGAATGGCAACCATGATCTTGATTTCCTCAATTTCTGTTAACGGTTTGGCGGCGGCATTCCCTGCAATCGCTGTTTCGGCCCATTGGCGACAGTGATCCAAAAGCTTTTTTCCAATCTCGACCTTGAAATAACTCGTCAACAGCTCAAGCAGCCTTGCAAGGCCCTCAAGACCTGGAACAGTGAGTCTTTTGTACTCTTGAAGATTCACAAGAATCGGCTTCAGACCGGCCTGAAGTAGCTCTTTCGGAAGTTTCTGCTGCTGATTAAGAACAAGAGCCAGGCCTAAACAATATTTTGCGATATACAGTCAGATTTGAACAAGCACATGAACACAAATGCAGACGCACCTTGATACGCGACATCCACAACTTCACTCGATTTTGCATAGAGAGACTTGAAAAACACAGCTATAATCCGGGCACGCGTTGTAACCTGGCGCTGGCCGTTAAAGTCCGCACATCCCATTGCGGCCGACAATAGTTTGATGCAAACAACTCGAAGGTTTGTCAACGACGCACTATTTTTATAGTGGGACGGCTTACTGACTAACGCTTGGTCCTCAGCATCTGCCAAAGCCAATGCTTCATTCAATAAGCGAAGAAGCTCCACATCAAATGCAAGAAGTGGGGGTCGCAGCGACAAGCAATAAGTGATCGCGTCAATGTGTCCGATTTGCAAGGCAAACGGCAGAGCTCGAAGCGGCTTCGAAAAAATGGGTTGCAACAACCTGTCACGCACAGGCGCCAAAAGCCCGGAAACTTCGGTTTCGGTCAGTTCAGCCAGCTGCTGAAATGTGGCTTGTATTGTTTCTCGCACGGCACTGTTTGAGTTTGATAGTTCGGAGATCAGGAGAGAAATCAAGCTGTTGAATTTCGCGTGGCGATCCACTTTTGGTTGTGCAGAATTATCATCCATCATTTGATCTGCCTCTCCTGCCGGGACGGGTGAATTGCAGACTTTAAGGACATGGACCAATGCTTGCTTTGCAGATTCAGAGTTAACAGTGGCCATTTCAGGACTTACATCCTTCAAAACATACAGCAGCGCCTTGATGAACTCCAACTCATGATCCAACATCCATTTGATTCCAAAGCTCATTCGAGAGGTGAGTAACGAAATTCCCAAACAGCCGGCACTCTTTTCAAACCATTCTTGTTTGTAGCAGCAACTGTTAAACTTGCTTGCCAAAATATGAAACACGGGCAGCTCATCAATACGGATTCGACCACCATTCTTTTCAACAATCCCGCTGCACATGCCGTAAAATTGGACAAGGCTTTCCTCCGTAAATGCACGCTGATCGGCAGTTTCGCTTGTCATGGACCGAACCATAGCGGTGATGAACCCATCGATCGCAGAGGTTGGGGAATTGAGAATCAGGTCAATGCTTGTGTACAAGTCTCTTCCTTTTTGCTTTTTTCGCAAGTCAAGCGCTTCGGCGACACTCAAAAAGGCAAAGTGCTGGCAAAGACTTGCAATCAAGGCGATCGCTTCATCTTTCAGGGCAGGAATACTGGTACAGATGAAGAGGATATAAATGATATCACTCAAAGACTTGTCGTTGGCCTCCTTTTTCTCCTTTTTGACCACCGGGGGGTCAATGAAGGGTGACGGAATCGCGCCGTCCACGTCCATATCAGTGCCGTCAGCCTCACCGACTGCAACCGGCTCCAAAACACTCGTCATCAAATCTTCGACGCTCCCATCCATAACCACCAGCAAAGGAATACACGCTTTTGCAAACAGAAACGCTTGCTCCTGATGAAACGGCAAACAATCCACGTCTTCCAAGATCCGACATGCAACAGCAATTAAAGGATCCAACGCAATCACTTGCGGCTTATCCGACTTTTGATTGAAAGTAAAGAGCAGCTCGATCCCAGCTTCTTTCACACCGCCACCACTGGTACCACCCGTTCCACCGCCGGCCAATTCGAGTTCAAGAGGCCCGTTCAGCATTCTTCGGTTTCGTCCTCCAAGTTTTCCCAAAATTCGCAAGGTCGTATGGCTGTGCTCCCATCGATATGGAAGTGGCTTTAGATGCTTCCACAACGCGCTCATAAGCTCGTTAATCACGGGACTCATGATGGGCTCAAGGAAATCCTGAGTCAAATTATCGATGCACAGCTCCAATGTGCGCAGCCCTTGACTCACAAGCTCTGTCCCGCCTTGAAGCGCCAACACAAGCGGTTTCATCAGAAACGACAAGAATGGCAGCAAAACATTCAAGCGCACTGGCACAGTTAAGCAAAGCTCCACAAACAATTCTTTCATGCTTTGCTTGTGCGCAGTTGCAAGAAGAACGTTCAAGCCTTCCAAAAGGACTTCCAGCAACGGAAGAACTTCCTGGTACAACGCCTCAAACCGGCCACCTCCAATGCTTCTAAAAAGCGCTCGAAGCAGCAGAAAATAGTTGAGCGGGTCTTTGGCGGTGGATGATAATTTCATACTCTTCATAATGATGCTGCCAACATGAGGTTTCAAAATGTGCTCATTTTTCTCCGGGTATTTCGTGACGGCCATAAACACGACCTTGAATAAACGCAGCATGGATCCCGAATAAACTTGGTCTTCTCCGCTCAAATGATCAATTCGGTCCACGAGGAAACGAAGCAGCAAGCCTCCAAAATTTGGCGACACGGCCGTGAAATTTGGTGCACCTACAACTTGCGGCGTCACATTCACGAGTCCCAACAGGTATTGAGGAATTGCCTGCAATCCTCCGTTTTGCAAGATGCGGTCAAATAGATATGGCATTTGCGGTGCAAACACGTCTTGGAAGACGCATGGTTCGACGAGCGTGAATATGGTTGCGAAGCTTTCAAAGACTTCTTTTTCTTCTTTTGCAACGAGAGGCGCGCTGCGATCGGCGTTTTTGTCGATAAACTCTCCATCGGGGCCAAAATTTTCGCTAATGAAATAGTCAAAGCATTTGAGACCGTCTCTGAAAATGCGAGAGAAGAGCTGCACTTCTTCGGGCGAAAACCCAGTCGCCACAGCAATACTTGGGTCCATGTCCATTGTCGTGCTGGAAGCGGGGGGATTAAAATTCCTCAGCGTCAGGAGAATCGGTTTTATGCCCTGAATGATCGTCTTCAGCAGGAAGCGCATATCTTTCACAAAAAGGGAAGGAATTAGTTTTTCCACATTCGTTCGCGCTTTTGTCTCACCTTTGATCAAATCATGCGTCCCATCAAACGCCTTCACAAACGACTTTACTGGCTGAACAATGCCCAAATCAACGTATCCGTCCATTGCAGACAAAGTTGCTTCAGTGGTATCGATATGATTCGGATTTGGCGGATTCGCTTTCGTTTTATGGTGATGCTTCATTACGCTCGGAAAGATGGCTTTCAAGGTGGTAAATTTGTACGCAAACGCCTCCAAGATGCGGATCAGCAGCAGCCGGTCTGAACAGGAGTGTCAGTACCTTAACTGAGTCAGTATAAAAAGAAAAGCATACTGGTGGGTCGCTGCGCATCGGAAAGACAATCCACGAGATTGATGAGCAATTTGGAACACATGTTTTGAATATTGGGGGCGAGGGAATCGTCATGTAAGTTGCGCGCATAGCTATGAATCGTGTTCGACAGCTGAGTCTCGGATAAACTTCCTCGAATATGATGAATCAGGTCTACGAGAATACTGTGCGCTAAGGGTCTACATAATATTGATGTTACGATTCGAATCGCGGAACAAAGTGACTATGCAATCCGCTCCGGAAAAAAACAAATACCTAAGCGTCTCATGCGAGGTAACACCAGCACCAATGAGAATATCTTCGTTCAAAAGGACATCGAAATATCTGATGAACGCTGTGCGAAAATCTGTGAACCAAATGTGCCGAATGGCAACCAGAAGTTCCTGAAACAAGAATTCAACGCACATTAATTCAATGAAACAACCTTCGATATTTCCGAAGTTCCGAGAAAATCACCTTTCGAGTCGCGGAAGCTTCGGGCGGACAATCCTTCAGCAACCCAACAATCGCGTCAGCAATCTCCTCCTGATGCGGTCGGAGAGTTTGCACAAAACTTCTAAGAATATACGCAATGAAAGACGCCGTCTTGACTTGCAGAGCTTTAAATTCCGAATATGCAGCACGGTTTTTGATTTTCGGGCTCACGCCAAAAAAAACTGTGTTATTTTGCGCAGCTTCTTCGTGGGCTTCTCTTTGATGGAGCGGTTGCAACAGCAACGCCTGTGAAAATAAAAATCAAGGATTTTCAGATGGCTGCAAACAAACCTCTTTGACGAAGCAGTCTCACCTCCATAATCAGAGGCACAAATTGCGGCACGTTTGCATTCACAAACGATCGATGCACTTGCAAAAGCAACGCGATAATTATCGGGCATTCTGTGAGAACTTTGAAACTCGTCATACTTTTGCCAAATTCTCTGTTTGGATCTTCTGACGCATTTCCTGTCGCAGCAAATTGCGGGGCAGGTTGGTATACCGTCGCGTCCGGCTGGAAAACCAATATCGAAAAAGTTAAGCATCGTGTGCAGAAAAAGTCACCTCCAAAAAAAAAAAAGTTGCCAAGATTCCTACTCACGTCATCAAACGTATCCGCAACCGCTTTTCGCATCCCACGATACATTTCCAGAACCAAATCAAAGAATTCCTGCACATGCGCTTCGAGCTCGTGTTTATACGTCTTGTGCAATTCGACAATCACTTTCAACGCAACGACTGCATTCTCTTCATTATCCGACCGAAGAACATGCATTAGAACAGTCATTAAATCGGTTGCGTAGGTTCGAAGCGATTCTGTGAGTGGAAGTCGATGAAAGATTTCGAGAATCACGTTTCGCAGTTTCTGTTGTGTGAGCGCAGCGGTGTGGATTTGACATCAGTCTTTTTTCGAGCCCGTTTTCTTTTTCGAGAGAAGGAAGGCTGTGTAAAAAAAACGCACATGTTCCGGTGATGAATTGAGAAACGCGGGGGGCATTTCGGTGAGGACATGCGAAAATGCGGGGATAAAGTATGTGAGGAATCGCGGGTATTCGGGCGTGTGCACAATCTCAATCGAGTATCGAATTTCGCTCGCGATTTTGAATTTGATGGCCGTGTCTGCGAAGTCCGTTGAATTCAGCACAAAAAAAAAACATGCAAAAAAATAAAATAAAATAATAAAAAATAGAAACCAATGCGAGGGTCCATCAGACTCTCCGAGTATCCTGTATGCAGTCGAGGAAGGCATTATTTTACTATTTAATTGTATTTTTCGACTGAGGTACGAACTCTCGCAGATGGTACTCGTTAGCGCCTGTGGATCGATGGAATAGCAAGGTATTGTTCAGGGTAGGTGGATGTTAGTTCAGTCCTCTGTCTGGTGCATTCTGTCGGTCTGTCTCACCACCATCTCTGCTGTTGCTTAGTTTGCTTTTTGTGAGACGGGAATTTCGATTTTCGCACGCAAAAACAGAAATCGCAGAAGCACAAAATGGTCCAACAGAAAGAAGACAAACGCTAAGATCTCAGAGAAGATAAAGAGTATTTTGTGAACATTGAGTTTATTCAGCTACCCAGGACAAATCAAATTGCAACGGATACTATTTCAACTTAGGCAATGATAGCCTTCTTTCCACGAGCCTTCTTGGTGTGCACCTTCTTTCCCTGAACCTGGGTGTCGAGAATTCTGGAGACACGGGCAAGGGCAACGCTGGAGAGGTCGCCTCTGTATCCCTTGGTGATCTTGGCGACACCCTTGGCAGCGGCACGACGTCCTCCGAAAACGAGCTTCTTGGTGACAGTGGAGGCAGCTGGCTTGGTGGCTGGTCCCTTCTTGTAGGTGACGGTGACACCGGCGGCTCCAGCAGAGGCAACGGAAACAGTCTATCGAAACAGAGTTGCAGAATATTTAGATTACAGCGTCATTTTGTTTTCGTCCTCTCGGCGGTTTATGTCTGACGGATACGAGTTCACTGAAGATATGCGTATCCAGTCCATGCACCACCGATTGACTCGTCATACTTAGAAACAGGCAACGCACCTTGTTGTTGACGGAGGAGTTCTTGAACGAGTGGATGTTGTTCAAGCTGGCTGGGTCACGAGTCAACTGAATGGAGGTGTTTCCCTTTCTCTTGACGAGGAAGGAGGAGGTGGTGCGGGTCAACAACCAGGCAAGATCGGCAGACATCTTTGGGGAGCAACCGATTAGTTTTGTGGCCAGGTGTCAATGGTGAGGGAATTCGTCCAATCCATCCGATGCCAGTATGACCCCATCCCGCCTCCGCTTCATACGTCATCTCCACGCAGGTGGATGGCTCTGATGGTGCAGTGTGCTGTGTTCGATGGGGATGGCACTGTTGAGGTTGTCGTGGGCATGCTTCGTACCTGAAGATTTTTCGTGAAGGGAAGAAAGCAGGGATTGTACTCTCCATACAACTCCTCGCCCTGCGTGGACAGACAAACTGCGAACGCCGTAACGAAGTGTATAAGTATATTACATCATCTAACCACATGGCAATGAAAAGATGCAATATAGCGAGAATCCATCTGCAAACTGAAACTGTTGCACGTGCCCATTGGTCCAACGCAGTGAAGCAACGCGTTTTTTGAATTGGAGACCGAGAGTGATGCAATTCAAGCAGTTAAATGAAGTATCGCATTCTGGCAGGTAACTGAACTCCCACAGTACATGTCTTCAATTTTCCAATTCCTTCATGAGGCTCGCTTGTTTAAGGAGGTTGGCATGTTGCGCAATTTCCAAATGACCTTGATTCAGAGGCTGGTATATTCTTCTCATCTGTTCTGCTCAGTCTCGTGTTTGCTGCTCTTGGCAAGGTTCTGGTTTTCTCCATCGGCGAAGGCTCAACTCCCTTTTAAAACAACCGTGTGCATGAACCCAAACTGCAATCACTCTCAGGCAGAAGTAGCACGATGAAATCACAAGATGGTTGAGCAAATAATTAAACAACAGAGCGAGACCATGTTGGACCTGCAGTAAAAAAAAAAAAAAAAAAGTGCAAAACTGCAATCCATTCGCATGATCCCGTCCCACCTCGCCCGCACAGTAGCAATCGTTCGGATCTCGGGACAAAGATGTGCCAGCAGTGGGCCCCTCTCGCCCGCAGCACGAATCCTCAAACGAGCAACTGCCCCAAACCCCGAACCCCAGCTTGGGAACAAACCCGCGCCGGACGCTCTATCAGCGAAATACGCTTCTGCCACGGTTGTATCAACAGACTCTACTATGGCCGCACCCTCAAAGTCAACAGCCCTTTCGGGTTTCTCGACCTTCTTTGACGGCATCGTTTCCTTGCACGGTGCAACGTCAGACTGCATTACATTACTGGCAACGTACTGGGCGCGATCCGAACGTGTAGTGCGTAGAGATTCCGTTCGAATGGTGTTGAGGTGGGGCTGTTCTCATTGAGGAAGTTGGAACGGTGGAAGCTGAATTCAAAACCTTGAAATCAAACAGAACGATCCAAGATCTAAAAGTGTTGCTGCCCTCAGTGTTGTACCTGGGACTGCCGTTTCAAACTTATACTTTACCAACCGTTTTTCGTGTGATTCCTGGCATTGTGCCATCAACATTTTATACGCAAAGTGTGCTCTACATCAAGGCCAGAACTGTCGAAGCAAAACGTACTGAACGGAGGCAGAAAATTATCGAAGCTGTTTCGACACAGGTGGAGGATTTGAAAACGTCAGATGACAAGAGCGTCAACACTTCTGCCTTGGTTTACAAAAAAATGGTAATCTGCTTTCTGAGAGGGAGTCAAAGAAAATGTACTGATTTCTGTATTACTTTAATTTTCGCGTTTTCTGCAGATGATGAACCCTGATGGCATCTCCTACTCAGACCTCAATTCGCTGCTCTGCCCGTTGTTCATCACAAGCATGACAGCCAGTGCCGGTCTTGCGAAGCCATCCCTGTTTACAAGTTTCATCAATTTAACCTTCCCGCATGCGTTGCCGCGCCCACGGCTCTTGATGTGGGCAGACTGGATCCTGAAGGATGATTTCATGATTCGTCGCGAAGGAGTTGGCGCAATGACCAGATTTGAACTGATTGAAGCATTGGAAGAACGAGGTGACAAATAAGTGTTTTTGTGTGAAGAAAAGGACTGTTGAATTGTTGATGTCGTTGCTTGTTCCCAAAAACCAGGCTTCACCCGGTTGAGCGGACTCTCGATGGATGAAATGAAGCAAGCGCTCGTTGCACATGCGCGATTCACGAAAAGTCTTGTCGACAGCATCGTTTCTAAACGAACGAATGAAAAAGCATTTGTTCCTTCGGACGATTACGCAAAAGTGCCGGTAATCAGCACTCAATTGGGAATGACACCAGAGGAACTGGGCGGAGTCGCGTCCCTGTTGGTATTTGCGCGGGCATTGGATGCTCGCAAGTAGTTTGAATGATTTTTATGTGTGTGTGTGAGTGTGTGTGTTTTGCGCGTTTAAATTTATCATGTCGGATTTTCAAAAGAATAGGCGTGATGGAGGGTGATAGGATTATGGGAATGGATTTTCAAACTTTTTCAGAGATTCAGAAGTGACAAGACACGAGAGCAAATGTCGCTCCAAGAATTCCAGGACCGCGTTGTGCTCGCGTATTGGATCATGTCGGGCATCTCCTTTGCGCAGTGGACCTTTTTTGTGGTGTACATTGTGCGCAACGAGATTCTGGGGCAACCCCTGACAGTGCGGTGGAAGACGCTGTTCACGCCCATTAATGTTCCTCTGTTACTGGGTGGCCTCTCGCTCGCATTTCTGTATGTTGTGCGTGCCTTGAACTCTGCAGTTTCTCTTGATATTCCGTGGGGGGTATTGTTTATCCTGGAGCAGGTGTGGCCTTTTTGCGTCGTCCATTTCTGGTCCCTGTTGCATTTCATTGATTTCATGACTTCTCAGACACTCGTTGCCAACATTGAATACTCGTACATTTTCTATTCCTGGCGCCGCTCTGGCAAACTGCTTCGTTCCGTATTTTCATCAAATGCATACAAGGCCATGTACTACACCATCATCGTGATACCCATCATCATCTATGCGCCCATCATTCCATCCATCAGCGTTGCCATCTCCCCCGGCCTAAGCGCTGTCGGCGAAGCCCTATGTACAGGATCCACAATCTTCGTAGGCGCCTCTGTGTGCATCCTCGATCTCACGTTTGTTAGCGCGTTTATCATGTCGCTGTTCCAAAGCCGCCTGGAAGATGAAAGCATGAACCCCGAATTTCTCGTCGTGGCACAGTACGGAATCACGGCATGTTTCTTGTCGTTTTGTTCGATTGGCGTGTACGTGGCGCAATTGTTTGTGCCGGGACGGGATGTCCGTGTGCGTGCCGTGCATGCGTTGGTGGCGCAAGGGTTTTTGGTGTTGATTCTTATGGCGCTGTTTGCAATGAAGGTGACGTTGTTGAGGGTGAAGGGTCGTATGGATGGAAGCAGCGTGATGGATCGGGAGCGATATCAGCAGTCGTTTCTGGAATCAAAGGCGCATCGAGCGAGTGTTCAAATGGAGTTGGAGTTGAGCGGTGGAATCAAGGGGGAACAGCAGCAGAGAACGAGCACAGGCCAGAGGGACAGTTTGTCACGGAAGCTTGAAAAGAAGCGCGATAGCTGCTTGGAGAACCCAGATGAGACGAAACATGCCGAGGAAGAAGGAACAGGGGGTGTGCATATTCGGAATATGCCTTTAGGAATCATGGGAAGTCATATTCGCATTGAACGGGTCAAGAGCGTCAAGAGTGTCAAGAGCGTCAAAAGTAACAGAAGCACAACAACATCTGTAAGCGGCCGAGACAGCATTTTGATGAAGGGAGAAGAGTTTGGCAGAACTAGCGCACCGCGGTTGCCGAGTATGCGAAGTTTAGCCACATCCACAGGTGGAAGGGATAGCATCAAAAAGGCGCGGGAAGGGAGTGGATCAATCTACAGCACACGCGCAAGCGTCCAAAAAAGCGTCAAGAGCATTGCTCATTGGGACGGCAGCCCAGGACGGACTAGCGAAACGGAAGAACCCATGCCGCGAACGCCCCAAAAAAGTCTCAAGAGCATATCTCATTTGGATGGAACCAACGGACGAAGTAGCGATACTGAAAAGCCAATGGCGCGCTCGCCGCAAAAGAGTCTTAAAAGCATAGGTCAGTTGGATGGGTACCACGGCCGCAACAGTGACACTGAAAAACCCATGCCGCGGTCCCCTCAAAAGAGTCTCAAAAGTATTACTCATTTGGAGGAAACGCGTGGAAGA
The DNA here is from genome assembly GCA_025435555.1 of Chytriomyces cf. hyalinus JEL632. NCBI lineage: Eukaryota > Fungi > Chytridiomycota > Chytridiomycetes > Chytridiales > Chytriomycetaceae > Chytriomyces > Chytriomyces cf. hyalinus JEL632. The sequence goes on along the minus strand of JAIWWG010000042.1, from coordinate 41,662 downwards.
AGGACTAGCGAAACTGAAGAGCCAATACCAAAAGTGCCTCAAAAAATGGTCAGGAGTATAGGTCATCTGGACGGGACGCTTCAAAGAAGCAGCGTGAGCGACGAGCCGGTGCCTCCAACACCAAAATACCACATACAACAGCATTAGTAGCGGAAGCAGCAGTAACAGTAGTTCGTGAATTCAGCATAAATAAAGTGCGAATCATAACAAGAAAGCGTTTGTCAAATTCTTGCACGCCAAAAAATATGAAGGAGGTGGCCTTGCTCGTGGAAGTCATGGTCATGCAATGCCCGCTCGAGATCCTGCCGTTTTAAACTCACGCGAAGGACAAATCTGATGTTTGGAATGACTCGTCAGGTCAACTGAAAAAAATAAAAATAAAATACCAGAAAAAAAAAAATAGATAAGGAAATCGCTGTGACATCATCACAAGAATGAAGGAAATGAGTCGAAGCAGCAACGGAACAACCAGCGTTGCAAAGCGCCCCAAAACCCACAAATCACACGAGGACGGAACAGGCGACGGGGACACAGGAATACACGTGAACAAGTGGGCGAAACCAGTCGCTGAGCACGGCACCATTGGCACTGAGACAGACTATCTCAAGCTTATCCTAACAGCAAATGTCTACGGTAAGCATCTATACCATCTCTGAGAGCCAGACTACCACTCTTCAGCTGACGTAACTTTCTGTATCAGATGTGGCCATCGAGACCCCGCTGCAAACGGCCCACAACTTGTCAAACAAGCTCAAGAATAACATTCTACTGAAACGAGAGGATCTTCAGCCCGTCTTTTCTTTCAAGTTGAGAGGCGCCTACAACAGAATGCAGCAACTGACCAAAGCAGAGAAAGAGGCTGGAGTCATTGCTTGTTCCGCTGGGAATCACGCTCAAGGTGACCAACCTTGTTTTTCTTTCAACTAACTGTTGTCATATCTTTTCTTACCGTACTTGAAAACCTTTAACAGGCGTGGCCCTCGCCGCGCAGAAAATGGGGATCAAAGCCAAGATCGTCATGCCGCTCGCGACACCGCCCATCAAAATCAGAAACGTGAAACGCTTGGGCGCCGAAGTTGTTTTATTTGGGAACGATTTTGACGAGGCAAAGATTGAATGCGCGAGATTGACCGAGGTGAACAAACTCACCAACATTCCGCCGTATGACGATCCGTACGTCATTGCAGGACAAGGTAAATTGATTCTTGATGTACCAGTAACATGATTGTCTGATATCTCATCCCGATCAACCAAACAACGCGCAACTAGGAACCATCGGCGTCGAAATCCTGCGCCAGGTTCAAAACAATCAGAACATCGAAGCTATATTTGTATGCGTTGGAGGCGGTGGTTTGGCTGCTGGAATTGCCTCCTACATCAAGCGCGTTGTTCCACACATCAAGATTATTGGCGTGGAAACGTTCGATTCAGATGCCATGACGCAGTCGATCAAATTGGGAAAAAGAGTCTTGCTGGAAGATGTGGGACTTTTTGCTGATGGCGCAGCTGTTCGTCTTGTCGGAGAAGAAACGTTTCGCATCTGCAAAGATCTCGTGGATGAAATGGTGCTTGTTTCAACAGACGAAATCTGCGCTGCAATCAAAGACATTTTCGAAGACACTCGCTCTATCGTCGAACCGGCTGGGGCCTTGGGAATGGCCGGCATGAAAAAGTACATTGCCCACAACAGGGTGGAAGGAAAAACGTTTGTTTCCATTTGCAGCGGTGCAAACATGAACTTTGATCGGCTTCGATTTGTTGCGGATCGCGCCGATTTCGGTGAACAAAAGGAGGCATTGATTAGCGTTTCTATTCCCGAAAAGCCTGGCAGGTGCGGGATTTTTTTTTCTTCTCGTTTCAGTGGCCAACACATTGACGAAATTCAAATTTTTACAGTTTCATGGCTCTATATCGTGCTATCCATCCCCGAAACGTGACTGAATTTTCTTACCGTTATGGAAATGCCGATCTGGCGACTGTCATTGTTTCAATGCGTGTTGAAGACAGAGAAAAAGAGCTTGCAGATATCTTTCAAACGCTCGAAAAGCACGGCATGAAAGGTATTGACGCATCCAACAATGAAATGGGGAAAGCGCATGGGCGGTATCTTGTCGGAGGGCGTATCGAGGTAACATTACCGGTGATCGACATGTAGTGCCAACCTCCCTGAATTATTTTTGTTTTTTCATCCAAAAGGTTCCCCATGAGCGAGTGTTTCGATTCACGTTCCCCGAACGGCCCGGCGCACTGCATCATTTCCTGGACTCTTTAAGTGGAACAACCGAGAGCCAGCAACTCAGCTGCTCCTTATTTCATTACAGAAACTATGGTGGAGACATGGGAAAAGTGTTTGTTGGAATTCAGGTCCCGCCCACTGCGACCAAGGTGTTTGACGACTTTATGGACAAGTTAAAGTATCCTTACGTTGAAGAAACTTCGAATGAGGTGTACAGGCAACTCCTCCGTGCCGGAAATTGAAGCGGAGGAATAAAGTCTTGTCTTTGAACCCGAACAATTAACGTCGAGCGATTAGACGACGTCTGCTAAAAGCATGAGTTGATTTACCGAGAGTCTGGCCCAGTACTTTGTCAGTAGGGAGTGTTGAACAACCTGCAAAACAGTTGGCATGGCTTCTCATTCATACCCAGGATGCATTTATTTATTAAAAAGTATGATTCTCGTTCGCAAGTACTGGTTTATAATTCCCGAAGTATGCTTCGCACTGCCTCTTCAAACTGAACAACAAACGCGCCACTTTGTGGAATCTGATGTCCCATGTCATGCATCAACATTTGCACCTTGTTTTTGTCGTAACAAGTAACAGCCCTGCCTGCCAAAAATCGCTCGGCTTTCGATCCAGAAACATGAAGCGACGGCGATGCACAGTTTTTTCGACCGTCAACAGCCCAGACATTAAGGCCATGACAGCACGACAAGAGAATTGAAAACTTCCAGTTTCGAGGAATCTTGCCGTTGGCTGCCATCGCGTCCAGATGCAACACGAGTTCTGCGCCTTGCGAAAATCCTAGGATGCCGTCAATCGGGCCAAGTGAATTCATCTGCTGTACCACCTGGTCTACGGCCTTGCCGATACCTAGGGTGCGACCGATCATGTTGGGAGTCCACCACTTAAAGTATGGGCCATTGAAAAACCGTTTGACACCTGCATTTGTTGAATCAAAAGAAAAAGAAATGGTTAAACGTTTGACCATCGATTCTTGAACGAATGAATGCATACCATCGTCTGCATGGGTAGTTTCTTTACAACCGTCCATGAAAATAAATTCTGCGTCCGGGAGCGTGTTTTGAATCCCTAAAGTTTGAGCATCGAAAATCTTGGAGCTGGTGCCGGCGCCATGGAAGCACAGAATTCTATATCTCGTTTTCAAAGACAGACGCGAAGGAGTCGATTCTCGCAGGGCTCTCATAGGAGTAGGGTTCTTCGAAAACACTGCTAAATCGCAAAGCTTCGGAGTGCTGAACACATTTTTGGAGGTGAACATGAATTCGGCGCCGGCATTCGCTCGCAGAGTCATCATAATCACGGAGAGTGAATCTCCGCCCACCTCAAAGAATGAAGTGGTACGATGTATGGATCCAACTTCCAGCTTGAGGATCTGAGCCCAAATGGCGGCAAGAGCACGCTCGGCTGATGACAATTCTTCCGGTACCCCTTCTGAGATGCCTTGATCATCGATTGCTGAAGGAATCGAAATCAGCTTCAGTTTGTTCCGATCGGTTTTTCCGTTGCTGTTCAGCGGCATCTCATCCACCACGATAAATTTCGTGGGGACCATGTAGTGAGGAAGCGCAAGTTGCAAGGAAGCACGCATATTGGCAACTTCAACGGTCGCAGATTCAGTATAAAATGCTGCCAGCACATTGTCTTTGACCACAGCACATGCAGCCGTCACTCCAGCGCAAGAGCACATTGCGTTTTCAATCTCCTCCAACTCGATTCTATAACCACGAAGTTTCACTTGGTTATCAATTCTTCCCAAGATTTGAAGCTCCCCATTCTCAAGCCATCGGCCCTATTATTGAATGTAAGTATTGAGCTTATGCAAAACAAGACTCAGCTCACCGTATCTCCAGTTTTATACATGAGACCCTTCCCCGTGTAAGGATTTGGCACAAACCGTTCAGTATTTAACTCTTTCGAATTGATATACCCATTCGTTACACAAGCTCCACCAATGTAAACTTCACCCAGAACACCGCAGGGCAGTACCTGCTTTTGCTCATCCAATACGTAAGCGTATGTTCCCCGCATAGGTCGTCCAACTGTGACCACAGAGTCTTCCGGACTAATGACTTTTCCCACCGCAGTAACGGAGGTTTCAGTTGGTCCGTACATGTTGATAAGTTCCACACGAGACGCCCACTTTTCCGCCAAAGATGATGAAAGCATCTCGCCGATCGAAAACACGATTTTCAAGTTTGGTAGATCGTCTGGATTAAATTGCGCGAGCCCTGTTGGGGTGATGCGAAGAACGTCGACAGACTGAATTGTTTCAAGTAACCGCATATCGTCCCGCAAAACCAGTGCCGCTCCGCGAGAAAGAGTCATAAAGATTTCCATTTGCGCACCGTCGAATCCGATCGCCAGAAACTGTGCGACTCGCATTCCGTGTTGGATTTTTTGGCACTTCAACGGCTCATCATACAAACGCGATATCCCGGCATGATGTGCTTGCACCCCCTTTGGTTTCCCTGTAGACCCGGATGTGAAAGCAATAAAGCAAGTGTCTTGGCCACTGCTTATTTCACTTGGTTTACTCGTATTCAGAAGTTCATTCCCGCAACTCAGAGCATGAGATATTGAAATCAGTGCAAGACTCGGTGACGATACTTTTGCAGTTACTTCACAAAGGGTTCGCAAGTGTTCATCCATGAACAAGATCACTGAGCATCCCGCCTCGTTGACCATAGTTGCCAACCGCTCAGCAGGAAAAGATGCATCCAACGGTACATACGAGGCGCCTGCCTTCAAGGTTGCGAACAGACCAACCACCATCTCAATGGATCTAGAAACGAAAAGTCCAACGTTGTCTCTGTGCGAAACTCCCTTCTCTCGCAAAATATTTGCCAATCCGTTTGCTTTGGCATCAAGTTCCTGGTAAGTCAACTGCTTGCCTCGAAATTCAATTGCCACTGCACTTGGAGTTGCACATGCTTGATCTTCAAAAGCACGGTGAAACAGCTCATACGTGGGCTTGATGGTATCAGTGCTGCCGCTGAACGATAGCACCTTTGAATATTCGGATTTGGATAGTCTCACGTCATTGATAGTTGCTTGCGCACTCGCTTTGGATAATTCGACCATTCTAGAAACTGTTGCATCAAATTCATCCAGAATCCGCTTCGCAGAAGCGGCAGCAATTTTTGAATCGTCAATTTTGGCACGGGCATAGAGTGCCGATTCTGTCGGATAAATAGCCAATTCAAAGTCGTAAGAGCGAGACTTGACATCCCACACTTCTTCTTCAACTGTTACGAAAGATCTACTTGTGGCAGAAGAGCTGGTGGGCAAGCTTTCAAAGACAAACAATGTGTTGAAGATGCGGTTGTCTGCCCTGAGTCCGGAAAGATTTTGGAGCTCGACAAGACCGATATTGGAGTATGGAAGCATTTTCCCGTAGTCTTCCTGAATTGCCTGCAGGAATTCATGAATCATCAGAGATTCATTAATCTGAACGCGGCAGGGTACAGTGTTAATTGTAGGGCCAAGAATGCTGGAAAACAAACCATGGGCATGTCAGTCAAAACAACATAGAAAAACATTTGTTTCTTCATGCATCGTACCGATCAACGCCTTGCAAATTCACATCTCTGCCAGAAATCACTTGTCCGAAAACAATATCTTTAAGGTTGGTGAATCTTCGGAGTGTGATAGCCCAGGCCCCCTTGAGGAAAACAGCCATTGTAACTCCTGCTGATTTTGACGCAATCTGAATAGCGTTGAACGAGTTTCTGCATTTCACACCCAAGTCAATGAGACTTGCAGTTGAAGTATCCATGTTTTGCATAAGCGCCTGGGAAGGGGTTTCGATTCCTTTGAGATACGCTTTCCAAAACTCGTCAACATGAAGTGCGCGTCGCTGAGATTCAAGATGATTGATAAAATTCCTGAACGATGGTCTCTCGACCAAGTTTTCGCCGTCATAGCAGTTTATAATATCCTGTTCTATCATGGACAGAGACCATCCGTCGTAAAGTGCGTGGTGGATGGTGAGCACAAGATACTCATTTTGAACAATTGCCATTCGAATCCACAACGGTTCACCCAGATTGAAACCTTGGGTCTCATCAGCCATCCTGAATTCGCTGAGTGACGCGTCAGACTTGGAAATAGATACGGTTGCCATGACATTTGGCAATACTTGGACAACACCGGCATTTTGTAGAATAACAAACGACGTTCTTAAGACGTCTCGCTTTGATAGCACCTCTGCCAGTGCGTGCCTCATTCGTTCCAGCGAGAAATCCTTCGGCAAATGGAAGGTACGTTGATTCACATATGCGGAAGGGTTCTTTGCCGTACTGATGACCATCGCTGACTGCATAGGTGATGCTGGATACGCTTCGAACCCTTCCGAAAGATGAAGAGCGGGCCAATCTTGCAACACTTCTTGTCGGGCTTGGTCACTGAAAAAAGAACCATCAGAACATTTCATAGTGACAGTCAGACAACTCACTTAATGGTGCAGAACTCATATTCCGCGTTTTCAGGATCCAAATATTTCAAGTCTTCAGAAAGATCCATGTCGTTTACGCCGACCGACGCGTTGGTTTCAGATTTCTCGCACAAGTCCGCAACTTTCGCCAAAGATTGCGCAGAGAAAAGCTGAGCAACGGAAAGCTCGAAGCCGATTCGTTTTAAGCCATGGCATGCTCGGATCGCTGATAACGAATCTCCTCCGAGTTCAAAGAAGGTCATGTGTCGCCCAATTGTACTTGCCGTGATGGAAAGAACTTCCGCCCAAACTTCAGCAATTTGCTTCTCAAGTTCATTTTGCGCGGCATCAACAACAGTGTTCGTTTTGATATCTTCAAGGGCCCTTTTATCGGTCTTTCCGTTTACAGTCATGGGCATTTTCGCCAATGAAATCAAGTGAGAGGGGACCATATAGTGTGGCAAAACCTTTGAAATGTATACTTGGACAGCATTCACATCAATTGTGTCAGGTGCAACGAACGAGACGAGTGTTCCATTTTTTTTGAGCAAAGTGGCTGCAGCAATGATACCAGGATACGTCGACAGCGCAGAAGAAACTTCGTCAAGCTCTATACGGTATCCCTTCACCTTGACTTGATCATCTGATCGGCCTTGGAAGGAGATTTCACCGTTTTCTAACCAACGACCAAGGTCTCCAGTGTCATACATATAACCCTCAGGAAAATGAAGATCTGGCAAAAACTTTTGCGCAGTAAGCTCTGGCTTATTCAAGTATCCCGCAGCCATCCCGATTCCCGCAATAAAAATACGGCCGGTAACGCCTGCCGGAACTTGCTTCAAGTTGCTGTCCACGATGTAGATTCGGGTATTTGGGAAAGGCTTTCCCAAAGTAACTTGCGTCCCAGGCTCAAGTCTTTGTGTGCACATTGCTGAGATAGTACATTCCGTCGGGCCATAATCTGAATACAAGATTGTGTGTTGACCCCATCTGTCAACCAGTGACTGCGGGCAAGCCTCCGCCCCCGAAAGGACGACTTTAATATTCGGAAAGTCCGAAGGATTGATGCTCTGAAGACCAGTTGGAGAAATCGAGAGAACGTCAACTTTGCTCAGCAAATCCCAAAATTCAGTTTTTTCTCGCATGACAAGCACGGATCCTGTAAACAAGGCCAGAAAAACCTCTTGCAAGCATGCATCAAAACCGACGGTGAATGTCTGAGACATCCTAACACCTGGACCCAGGTGCTTTGCGATCGGGTGGATCAAAATTCTGCCAACAATGCCTGAGTGGTTGATCAAAACTCCTTTTGGAAGTCCAGTCGTACCCGAAGTAAAAATAACATATGCCAAGTCGGAGGCAGAAGTAGTTGCGGTGGCGGGTTGCGATGGCAAGGTCTTGGGTATGTTGTCCAACACAAAGACATGGCCTATGAAAGATGCCGGTATAGCTGACTTTGACTTTGATGTCGCCAAAACCATGGAAGCCTGAGATTCGGCGAGCATGTATTCGATTCTATCGCCAGGGGTTGATGCTTCTATCGGCAGGAACGCACAGCCACTTTTCATGATGCCCAACATTCCGGCAACAAACTCTATCGACCGAGTAACGATAAGCGCCACAATTGACCCTTTCGTAAGCCTTAATTTGTTCAGATAATGCGCAATTTGATTCGACTTTGCATCGAGCTCAGAGTAAGAAACTTGTCTTGTCCCATCGTCTAAAGCGATCTCATCGCCATTTTGCTGGCAGACTGAACGGAAGACATCTTGCGCGAGCTCAAACGGCATGGTGACTGTTGGACCAACAGAAACCTCACGAAGAAACTTTTCTTGTTCCTCACATAACGACCAATCATCCATTTTGCCATCTCGATTCGTAACAGCATCGACTACTTTTCGTATTGAATGGTCTAGGTCCAGCAACAGCTGTGCAACTGCATTCCTTGAAAGCACGCCACTCTTGAACTTGGCAGAAAAGAGTATTCCATTTTCTTGGGGCCAAGAATAAATCTCGATTGGGTAAACATCACTTTCTCCAGAATAATTGGGGATTTGGACGGCCTTGAAAAAATTGGAGCGATGCGCACTATATCGAGGATCTTCGGACAAGTTTTCGAAAACAAACATCGTGCTAAACAGGCGCCCATCGCCCTTGACTCCAAGCCACCGCTGAATATCAGTTACGCTCGCATGGGAATGCTCACTCATTTTCATGTGATCGTTTTGAAGTTCATTAAGGACTGTTTGAATTGACACATCCTTTTTAAACTTTACGTAGCAAGGAACCCCGTTCATCAACGGACCGACAATCCTAAATATGCACAAAGATGTCCATGTTACAGACAGGAAATTTTCATGGCTTAGTTTGCAACGTTACATTTCAGCTCCGGGTATTGGCACGTCTCGTCCTGACACAATCTGCCCAAAACACACAGCGTCGCCTCGCAGATACTTCCGCAGAGTGATTGCCCAAGCTGCTTTCAAAATAATCGCGGGGGTCACATTGGCAGATTTACACGCTTGTTGAATCGCGTCCATAGGAATGGTACAAGCCTTGTTTTCCGGCCCATTCTTGTTCGAAACTGAACCTGTGGTGCCAAAGCTCAAGCTGCCGTTCGGCTCATATCCGTCAAGATAGCTTCTCCAAAACACCTCCGAGAGTACTGGCTCACGAGACTGCACATAATTCACCACGGATTTGAAAGGTGGCCGAACAGGAATGGATTCCCCATTGTACGCAGAAAAAAAGTCTTGAACGATGAATGGATGGCACCATCCGTCATAGACAGCGTGGCTCGCAGTTATCACGATGCAATCTTCCGGACCGTCGGTCAGTAAAGTCATTCGAATCCAGCGCTTATCAGCAGTTGTAAATCCACGTCGTTTGTCCATTTCAAGAAAAGACGCTAAAGTCACGCCAATGGCAACATTGATCGTGTCTGAAACGTCTTCATGTAAAATTTGCCTCATTCCAGTTGAAGTTGAAACAAATGCAGTACGCAGTATGTCGTGCTTGAGGAGAATAGCTTGATATGCTGTTTGCAGACGACTGATGTCCACTTTCTCAGTGCATTCAAAGGGAAACTGCTCCACATACGCGGAGCGGTCAATTATAGTTGCAGCAACCATTCCATTTTGCAACGCCGTGACTTGATAAGCATCATAGTTGCCTTCTATAGCGAGATTGGGCCAAATATCGAGTTGAATCTCGCGTAAATCGCTTTCACTGTTTCCCCAAACTGAACATTAACAAAAGATATTGATTCACAATTTAAAAGTCACCTCAAACGCGCTTCTTCCACAGGCTTCTTGAATAAAGAAACGTCATCATTTTTCTTGGCAAAAGCAGCAATACGCGAAAGCGTTTGAGCCTTGAACAGATCAGAAACAGTGAAATGCAACCCAATCTGCCTGGCTCTCGACAGAACTGTGATGGCTCTGATGGAGTCTCCTCCGATTTCGAAAAATGAGGTACTCCGCCCAATTGAATCGAATGGAACACTAAGCACATCTGCCCAAATGGCAGCCATGTGCTTTTCTGTCAAAGTTTCGAGGTCTGCTTTTGTACTATCAAGATTCATTTCCGACAGCGCTTTACGATCCAGCTTCCCATTTACATTTGTTGGCATTGACTCCAAACCAACCAGAACACTTGGAACCATGTATGTGGGCAGCGAAATGGCCAAAAGCTCGCGAAGCTCTTCCATATCCACGTGTTTTGGAGTGTAGAAGAGCGCAAGAAATGATTTATCTTTCACAACTGCTGCTGCGGCTGTCACGAGGGAATGCTTCTTGGCTGCAACAACAATTTCTCCCAGTTCGATACGAAACCCTTTCAGCTTTACAACATCATCATCTCGCCCAATCACTTGAAGTCTACCGTTCGGATGCATGCATCCAAGATCTGCAGTTCGAAACATGAGTGAAGCTGTCTTCGACGTCGGATCCGGAAGGAACTTTTCTGCCGTGAGCTTTGGAAGGTTCATGTATCCGTTCGAAACACCAACGCCAGTGACGAAAATTTCTCCCGTCACTCCGACCGGAACTTGTTTGAAATTCTTGTCCAGAATTTTAATAGATGTGTTGGCAATAGGTCTGGATCCTACAAAGTTATCGTCCATGCTTTGATAATCTTGAGCCGTCATTAGCCCAATTTCCGAGCATCCGTAAACGCAGCTGAAAGATACCGCAGACGCCCACAAGTTTTTCAGTTCAATGGAGCAGACTTCACCAGCCACTTGCACAAATTGTAGGTTGGGAAATTTTGCGGGATCTCCGAGACGCGACAGCCCAGTTGGTGTGATAAAGAGGGTTTGCACCTTCGACACGGTTTCAATCAAATCTTCCTGATGAATGACGAGCGTGGCTCCTTGACTAAGCGGGCACCAAGTTTCGATCGCGCTTGCAGTGAAACTGATTGCCAGACATTGTGCAGAACGGAATCCTCGCCGATATCCCAGTCGATGCGAGACATCGCAAATAGTGTTGCATGCGGAGCAATGTTTAACTGGCACTCCTTTCGGCTTTCCAGTTGACCCAGAGGTATATACAATCAAAAAAATATCGTCTGGCGACACGAGCTGAGCAGCAAGTGGGGAAAATGAATCTTGAACAGTAACGGAATCAGCAAAAACGCACGGGAGAAGAGAATTGATCTGGGCCAACGTCTCAGACAACTGTGACACCGTGACGACCGCCATCGCTCCAGAATCAGCCAGGATTGAAGACACTCGTTCAGCTGGAAAGCCCGAATCAATCGTCACAATCGTTCCTCCAGCTTTCAAAACTCCAATTAAACACGCTGGAAAAACGATGGAACGATTCATGAAAACGGCAACGCAGTGGTTCGCACGCACACCAACTTTTGTGAGTGACGCGGCCAAACCATTCGCCAATGCATTCAGTTCGCCATACGTCATTTTGCCTTGACCCCATTCCAGTGCGATGTTATCAGGACAACGTTTTGCACACGATTCAAAGCCATGATGAACGAATTGGAATTCAGAGTCACGAATTTTGCCAGTGCACGTTTTCGAAATCAAGTCTAATTGCTGCGCGGTCAAGGATTCCAGATCGTCCACATACAATGCGCCTTTTGAAGCGTCTGACAGGTGATGTTGAATCTCCTCCAGGACGTTTACAAATTTATCAAGCATGTTTTGGACTATTGTCTCCTCCACGAAATCAGTATGATACGCAATGATGGCTCTGTATGTATCGCCTTCCGAGCGAAAGACAGTACAAAGAGGATAGTCCACGTATTCTTTCACAGAAACGTTGGTAAACTCGAGACCAGAGGAAGCGTCAGATGACAGAGTTGGGTAACTTTCAAACACAAAGAGGGAATCGAACATTGCTTTGCTGTTTTCCAGGTTGGCCCATCTTTTTATGTCAATAAGGCCGCAATGAGCGTGTTCGGTTGACTCGCCAGCAAATTCTTGGAGATCATTCAACGCGTCTTTGACAGTCTTTCCAGATTGCAGCGTGACAGGAACTGGAATGGTATTAATAAGCATACCAACCATCCTGATGAAAAGAAATGTTCGCGCCTGTTAGTTTTTTCCTCTCCCGCACATAAAAACTTTACACAGATGTACCTGTCGATACCATTGATCCCTTTCTCGCGTCCCGACACAACCGAGCCGAACACGACATTTTCATTTCGCGTGTATTGTTTCAGAGTAACAGCCCATGCCAGTCGAAGCAATGTATTGAGAGTAAATCCATACTTTTGAGCGGAGCCAGAAAGCATTGGCAAGTTTACTACTTGACTGGTGCCTGCAACTCTAATCACAGGCGTAAAAGCCGGTTCTGGTTTCGGAAGCTTTATAGCACCCGCATCCTGCATGTTTTTCATACTGCGGCTCCAGAATAATCGACTTTCTTCCTGCGGAATGTTCATGGTCCATTCAACATGCTCGCGAAACGGAATCGCTGGCTCCAGAGTCTGTCCTTGGTACGCGGTCATCAAGTCGTTGAAAATAATGGGATCTGACCATGCGTCTGAAACACTGTGATGCTGAGTCCAGAAAAGGCGCGTCCTTCCGTCTGTGCAAGTGAAAGTAAGAACCGTTGTCGAGAATTACCCCAATAAAAAAGTCAAAATAAAAAAACTAACCAGAAAGTGTCACAGAATGAAATCTCTGCATCGAATGATCTCCCAGATTGAAACCACGAACCCTGTCTACCTCCAAAAATCTGGTCGATTTGCTTTCCACTTCAGCAGCGCTCCATACATTCGCCTCGGCAGTCCATTCCGAATAATCTTTCTTCAATACAACTTGAAACAGCCCATCTCCGGTAGAAACAAATGTAGTTCGCAATATGGTGTGATTTTTCGCCACTGCCTTCCAAGCACTGCAAAACTTGCTCAACTGAAAATTGCCTTTAAAATCGTACACTGCCTGGACCGTGTACGCCGATGGATCTTTGATCATTGCAGCAATAAACCCAGCTTGCAACGGGGTGAGTGGATACACGTCTTCCACATCACGTGGGTCCATTCCAAGACTAGTTTTCAAAGCGATTTCCACTTGCTCAAGGCGACCAGTGCTTCCTACAAGTGGCACATCGGAAAGAGTAAGACCTCCAGTGGTCAAAGGATCCAAGCAATGCAGGACAATCGCATTCATCCATTTAACCCATCCTTGGAACAGTATCTGAATGTTTGCTGAGGAAAAAAACCAATCTTCTCCTCTGTACGTGATGCAGAGGCGATCGTTCTTGTGAATGCATTGAATTGCACCTGCATGCGGAAGGCTATCGTTGCATCCAAAGAACTCATCCTCATCCATATTTTCAATCGCAAAAAGCGATTTTCCATCCACAAGACTTTGAAACTTTCCCAAGTAATTAAACTCCCACATGTTGCTACCCTCTCCACGTTGAATGTAGTGATTTGCTAAACTTGGTTTTGCCAAGTATTTGATTGCACCGTAGGATAGACCTTTGTCTGGGACAGATCGGATTTTGTTTTTGACTTGCAGAATCACGTTGCGAATGTCTGGGGATTGCGCATCCGCCTCAAAGCGAACAGGGAAACCGGACGTAAACCAACCAACTGTGTTGGATACGTCCATTTCGTTGGACCAAGGTTCTCGGCCGTGACCTTCAAGATTGATGCAAAAGGAGTTTACTGAGACACCATTCGCGTCTTTCATCTCGGCAAAGGAGCAAGTGAGCGCGGCGAGAGCGAGATCCTGGATGTTGGTGTTGTAGCATAAGTTTGCCGCGTTTAATTGCGCACTTGTTGCTTCGTCCAAGGATAGCTGGTGGGTAAAAACTCGGGGCGATTCTGGACTGGATCTAAAATGTAAAAAAAATACGGTCAAATTTAAATTTCGGACACAAGAGAATCAATTTTTCTCACCCTGGTTGTCCGAACGATGCTTCAGAATCCACCCGCACGTATTCTCTCCACAACTCAGGATCATATTTCTCCGCTTGTTGAACCATACCCTCCGCCCACGCCTTGAATGAGACTGTCTTGGGTTCTAAAGTCCGTCCACCGATCAGAGACTCCAAATCATCCAGCAAGATTCTCCAGGAAACCAAATCCACAATCGTATGGTGCGCGGTGAAAAGAAGCCGCTGAGAAACTTGATCTTGATCTGGTATCGTGTAAAGTCTGGCTATATAGATGGGTCCATGCGTGATGGAGAGAGACTCATTATCACTCTTGATGCGTGCGTCGAGATCACGTAATGAGTGTAGTTGCACTTCGGAAACATTGAGGGACCCGTCTTCAGCAACTGGCAGAATGTGCTGCGACCATTCTCGTGTCTCGACGTTCTTGATGAACCGGATACGAAGCATGTCATGGTGGATAACGAGTTGCTTGATGGCCGCCTGGGTGTGCAGGATAAGGAAGATTTTTTGTTATTTTGTAAATCTTCCAAGATGCACCGTTTTTCAAATACCTGAAGCGCGTCAATCGAGATGAATTTCGAGGGTTTCAGAACAAATCCCTGATTGTACTGATTCATATCTTTCCATTCATGCTTGAAGAACTCCCACGCAACAGGCGTGAGTGGAACGGGGCCAGTGACAGGCTCATTTTGCATTGTTGTACTAACCGGCTCAGCAACAACTGGCGCTGCAACAGCAAGTTGAGAAAGAGTAGGATATTTGAATAATAACGCTGTGGTGACACCCAGTCCCAACGCTTTGCACTTTGCAGCCACACGAATGGCGGATATAGAATCTCCGCCAAGCTCAAAAAAGGTCATGGAACGTCCAACCGACTCCAGCGGTACCCCCAATACCTCTGCCCATACTTGTGCAATCTTAGATTCGGTTGTAGTGGTGGTCTTTTCAGTTGGTTTTTCCTGAATTTCGATTTGCTGAAGCGCCTTTTTATCAGTTTTCCCGTTAACATTGACAGGCATTGTATCCAAGCCATACAAAACAGATGGGATCATGTAAGACGGTAAGGCGGCAGATAGAAATGATGCGAGCTTGTCAGGGTCAACTTTTTTCGGAGTGTAAAAACCCATCAACGTCTTTCCATTTCGCACGATCGCAGCTGCAGTAGTAATTTCAGGATGTTTCGCCATTGCAGCCGAGATTTCATCCAACTCGACGCGATAGCCCTTGAGCTTCACTTGGTCATCACTGCGTCCCAGATACGCCACTTGGTCACAATCGAGCCAGCGCCCAAGATCACCGGAATCATACATGCGCTCGTCTGGTTTCATGAGATCTTGCAAAAACTTTGTGCTGTTGAGGTCAGGCCGGTTCAAATAACCGCGTGCAATTCCAACGCCTCCAATAAAGAGACGCCCCATCACACCGATGGGTAACTCGTTCAATTCCTCATCGACAATGTAAATACGTGTGTTTGCAAGAGGCCTTCCGAGAGTAATTCTGGATCCTGAAACGAGTCGGTCTGTGCACATGCACACCATCGTAGCTTCGGTAGGTCCGTAATCAGAATACAAGTGGACCTTGTCGCCCCATTTTTCCACAACGGGGGTTTGACAGGCTTCTCCACCTACGCAAATGGCTTTCAAGTTGGGGTAATCGGTGGGGTCTAAGCTTTGGAGACCCGTCGGTGTGATCATGATGGTATCGACGGTTTTCATGACTTGAGCGATATTGTCGCGACCCCAAAGGACTAATGTGGCCCCTGCGATATTGAAAAGGTAAGTTTGGACATTCAAAGGCAACGAGGGGCTAAAAAATTCAAGGTCATTACCAGCATGAAGGGCATGAAAAATTTCTTCCAAACACGCGTCAAAACCAACAGTAAACGTTTGCAACATTCGAATGTTGGGCCCAAGGTGGTTCATGATTGGGTGATTCAAAGCGCGTGTCGCTATTCCAGAATGGTTAATCTGAACACCCTTTGGATGACCAGTGGAACCCGACGTAAAAATAGTGTATGCAAGAAAATCGGGTTTGATGAGACATGGCAGAGGGTGGGTGGGGATGTCGTTGCAATCTTTGAGGGTGTCCAGCAAAACAACGTTCTCTTGATAATCGCGAGGTACTGCAAAATGAGCCTGGTTCGTTGTGCAAACAGCCAGAGGGCGTGTTGCATCAAGAATGTACGAAATACGGTCTGGCGGCGTTGAAGCTTCGATGGGAATAAAGGCAAGGCCGGCTTTCAGCACACCAAACATTGCAATGATAAATTCAGGAGAACGCGTGACAATGAGGGCAACGGAGTGGGCGTCCGTGTTTGTTGCGTTTGGTGAAAGCCCCCTCGATCGGAGAAGATGGGCCAGTCTGTTTGAAAGCGATTCAACAAGAGCGTAGGAATATTTAATGCCTGGATTGCGTGTATCGGCGCCATCTGAAGGCTGGATTGCAACCAGATTTTGGTCGTGGTTCGTCAGGCACTCGTGCGCATACACAAAATCAGCGTCAACATCAGATCCGCGGACGAGGTCTTGGCGCAGGTATTCCTGCTGTTTGACACTGATTTTAAGTAGCCTACCAGTGGTGCTGGTGATATCATCCATGGCCAGCAGCTGAAGCTTGCTGGCAAACTCCACGGCCATCCACCTCACGTATTTACTGGCAATGTGAGAGCTTCGTGCAGAAACTCCCACCAAGAAATCTTGATTTCCAGTTTGCTTGAAATGTGCCACTGCAGTGAATTCTCGTGTGATACTTGCAGTGTTTTCTTGGTCGCCCAAAATTAGCGCAGTTTGCTCGTTTCCCAATTTTGATTCCGAAACGGACTGCCCGTTTTTTGATGTAAGCTGGTTTCTCAAGATCATAAGACCGGTGAGTTCGACATTATCGAAACTCGTTTCGAAGCGAGACCTGGGAGGGAAAAAAAAAAAATGCCGAGTCAATGACGGGGAAAAAAAATCATGGAAAACCATATTTACCAATGGCCCTTATTCACTGTTGAAAATGCGGCTTCTTTGGAGCAGGTGTACATGCACACTGTGGCAGCCCAGGCAACAGATGCGGCAACTGCTGGGTCGAACGAGGGACCGAATGTTAATTGCACAGTGCTTGTGAACTCGTTCACGTCATTCTTTGCAGGAGTAGCATTGAATTCGGCCATCCCTTCGCCAAATGGAATTGGTTCCTTGTCGGTGCCATCATCTGCCGGACTGTTTTGGGCAGCAAAATTCATGTTTTGGAATGCGCGAACAAGATGCCCCAGAAACTGACGAGCGTGTTGCGACAGCGGTGCATCATTGTCAAGGGACGACTGACGGTCGCTAGAAGCGTTGCTGCCACCTGGCAGTTGAAAGTTGGCATGAATTCCGTCTGGGCCAAAGCTGGAAATACTTGCTTGAGGCCCTAGGACAACGCCAGCGTCAAGGAGGGTGTTGAAATGCTCATTTTGTTGGTTCAAGTCGTCGATTGCCCAGTTTACGGCAGCGCCCATACGTGCGAGGGCCGCGACGAAGGGTATAGTTTCTTGAGTAAAGTGCAGGGAGCATGCGATGCGTGCGTCTCGCAGGGGTTTGGACAACGCGTAGGTTGTGGCTACGAGATGCCAGTATGCATCAGCGGACATTTGGATACAGTTCAGTTTCAGTGTCTGGTTTCTGTCGTACTGGGTTTTCGTGCTTCGAAAGCGTCGCAGCGGAAACGGACGAGTTTTGAAGAATGTGTTGTTGGAAAATTGTTGGAAAATTGTACTGTGGCTGAATCCTTGTTATTAATTCGGCTTTTGTTTAAATCACACGTTACACCGCTGATTTGAAAATCGATGCAATCAAATAAAAAATAACGAACCCTGAATTAGGGTTCCTGGTGAATTAGGGTTTCCTGTCCTGGTGAGTTGATTGACAAAGACGCGTTTTCTTCTTTCTTGACGCGAGTGAGAGAGACTGGCAGTGAGGGAGAGACAGTCAGAGGCGGGGAGACAGGGACGCAGGGACGCAGGCAGGGACGCGCCTTCGACCCTTCGTCTGTCTCATCCGATGCTCTCTCCCTTCTCCTCTGATGTGTCCTTCGTCTTCTTCTCTTGTTATCCGGAAATTCCCACTCAAACCACTTTCAATTAGAAAAAACAACGAAACTCAACGAAATCAAAAAAATGCCCTCCTTCTGGAACCACGTCGCTCGAACCTTGGAGTCGAACCAACCTCTTTGCACCACAAACATTGCGTGCTTCCTCGAACCGTCCCCTTCCTCTATAGAATGCGTCGCTACTCTTGTCCGTCTCGGTGCAGCCGTCAACTGGCGAATCACAGACTCTGACAAGGACAGCGAGCTGGTGCACCAAATTCTCTCTGCCGGAATCATCACGTCTATGATGGACAGCGTCATGGGTTTTGGCCGGGATGGCGTTTCTGCAAATTATATATTGCGAGAGTCTGACACGCCTGATTTGAACGCATTGGAGCTGCAAGTAGAGAAGGACGGCGTTTCGTTTGAATCTATTCGACTGATTCAGCAGTTTGAGGTCTTGTACAAGATTTCGTGGTCACTTTCTGAAATGCCTTCAAACGCGCAAAGCCATTGGTGCTCAAGTGTTCTTGGTATTGATATACTCATATTTCCTGGCACAAAGCGAATGATTATAACATATCCTCTAATCGTTTTTCCCTTCAGTTTCGCCAGAGATTCTTGCAGCCGCCTTGCCCATGACTGAAAATTCAAAGAAAACTGCCGTGCAGGGCCGGAAAGAAATCAGCAGAGCTTTAAATGGACAGAGCGACAAGTTGGTCGTTATTGTCGGACCCTGCTCTATTCATGACTGTGATTCTGCGTTGGAATATGGTAAAAAATATTCAAACCGCGCGCGCTTCAAAAACCCCCAAATCATTAACAAAAAATCACCGTTCTGTATTTTAACACAGCAAAAAGACTCAAAATGGCATCAACAAAGTACCAAGACTCTCTAATTCTCATCATGAGAACCTATCTTGAAAAACCAAGAACCACGGTTGGATGGAAAGGACTGGTCAATGACCCGTACCTGAACGGGACATTCAACATTAACCAAGGCTTGTTCTCTGCAAGAAAACTTTTGGGGGATATCACTGATTTGGGGGTTCCTGTCGCCGTTGAACTGCTGGACACTCTCTCGCCTTGCTATTTTAATGAATACCTGTCCTGGGGTGCTATTGGCGCGCGAACGACAGAAAGTCAGCTGCACAGAGAGCTTGCAAGTGGTGTTCCATTTCCAGTGGGATTTAAAGTAAGTTTTGCATTATTTTTTTTTTGGCCCCGCGCGCCCCAGCTGTTGAATATTGTTTTTTTTTTTAAGAATGGAACGACTGGAACCTTGAGTATTGCTATGGACGCGATACAAACCGCCTCACACGCGCATACGTTTTTGGGTACAACGAAATCTGGAACCGCAAGCATCGTTCGCACAAAGGTCAGTGATTTGATGGTTTTTTTAGTTTCCAAAAAAAAGAATTGTCTTGCGCAAGTTAATGACTTCACCATCAAAATCTTTTTGTCCAGGGTAATAAGTCATGCCATGTCATCCTTCGAGGCGGGAGTGACGGTCCCAACTATGAACACCCCTTTGTAAAAGAGGCTGCAAAAGCTTTAAAACAACGTCACGAAATCCCCAGACTCATGATTGACGCGTCCCATGGAAACTCGCGTAAAAACTACCGGAATCAAGTTCTTGTTGTCGAAAATGTGGCTCAACAGATTCGAGAAGCAAGGGCCGGCGAGCAGCAACCCATTTTTGGGGTCATGATTGAAAGCCATTTGCGGGAGGGGAGTCAACAGATTTCAACGGGTGGGAACGGTCTCAAAGCTCTGGAGTATGGTGTTTCTGTCACAGATGCGTGCGTGGGGTGGGAAACTACACTGGAAATGTTGGACATTTTGGCGCAGGCGGTTCTTTGCAGGCGGCTTGAGAAGGGTGCGAAAGTTTAAGAGATGCCGTCCGTGGCTTTTTGCTCGTTTCGGGTTTTCAAAAATGAGATACCTAATTAAACACGATATTATCCTTGGTCAATTTTGGTATTCTGGTTTTTTAAATACAATAAGTGAGGGCTGCTTCGTGAAGGAAAGCGAAAGCTGTTTTATTTCGTTTTTTCTACACGCGAACATGCAGCCACAGTGTCAAACAGTCGCAAGATCCCGCAAAACCCTACGATCAAAAACCTCTTTGATTTCCGAAAAAAATCCTGGCATCGAGAGACAATAAACGCGCCAAAAGCAAGTCTCATTCTGTCCGGAACTTTTCAATTCAAAGTTGGGAGCAACTCCTTTTGCACGGAAAAGCTGTCCGATTCCCATCTTTTGTCCGACAACTAATTCAAGGCATGCTTCGCTTGACACGTGAATGTGGCTGTATGCTTTACAAAAGACTTGGCCTTTGCAGCAGATGTGCACCTCTCTATCAAATGCCGCTAAAACGTTCATTTCATTGCCAGAGATTGATGTCGGACTGGACGCGATTGGGGTGTTTCTGATAATATCGACGGAAACCGGGGCATTGTAATAGGCGCTAATGATGCGTTGAACATTTCCATTGGCTGTAATCAGGACACGTTCAAGGGGTCCAAAATCCTCCGAGATTGAAATGGATGTCACTCTTGCGGACATGGTTTCCATGGGTAAATCTTTTGGCACGACTGTCGTTGTACATTTCCCGCGGTTAATCCACCGATCTGGAATAGTTGGAGAGCATGCCGAAAGTGCGTTGAACATGCAGACAAGGTTTTCAAAACACTTGAACTCGTCCTTTGGCAGCGCGGCGCCGTCATCGCCAGCTTCGAGTGAAAAAGCAGTGTGAAGGATCATGCCAGCGGCGTCTTGCTCCAGCTTACAGTTTGCCAACACGCCGTCCCCGCCAAAACCCGTCACGTTTTCTGGCGTGATCGTGATGATGCCAGCAGCCAAGATGTCATGAATCATTTCGCAGTCCTTGTCCGAGTCTGTGATGCACCAGTTTACGGAAGCACCGAGGCGGACGAGTGCGGCGACTAAAGGTACAAATTTTGGAGCGGCGTCGATAAGGCAGGCGATGCGCATATTGCATAGCGGCTTCGCGGATTCAAAAGCAAGAGAGACGTGTTCCCAGACAAACGACATGTGTGGTGGCCAGCACAGATGTAAGTGTGTTGAATTTTTTATAATAGGTTGGGTGTGTGTTTTTGACGATAGGGGAGGGGGGCTGTGAGGATGTAGGGTTTATGCCGAGGGCGTAAGATGATCAAAGAGCAGTTTGATTGCTGGTGATGATTGGAAAAGGAAGTGATAACGGGCTTTGCTGGTCAAATTAAGGCAAACACGTCGTGCTTTTATCCCGGAGACGGTTGCCATAAACCGCGGGCATCCATGCGAGGAACACACGCGACTGAACCAACCAAAGAACCAACTGCTTTGAGTCTCAGTCGCAGTCTCAGTCTCAGTCTCAGTCTCAGTCTCAGTCTCAGTCGCAGTCTCAGTCGGCGGGGCTTTGGCGCCTGAAATTATGAAAATTTCAAGCCCTGAAAATTGTCGGAATATAAAAAGAGCAGTTAGGGTTGGTTTAATTCCATCTCCATTGTTTGTTTATAATTTATTTTACTTTCTCACCACCACCCACGATATTTGGCATTTGGCATTTGGCATTTGGCATCCTCAGAAATAAACAAACGCAAACCCATGACCACCCTCAACAACAGCCCCCCTGTCAAGTTGCTTGTCGGCCATGTCGAGCGCCTCATCAGGAACGGAGGCAAGCGTCCCCTCCAGGAACAGGTTTCTGCTCTTGCCCACCCGCTGTGACACTCAAGCTGACATGCATGATGCAAAACAGGATCTTCCGAATCTGCCGCCTGCACAGCGAATCGCCTCCAACAGTCGTGCCTTTGACCAGTTTGCTGCCAAAGTTTCCCTGCACATCGCATCCAATGGCGTCAAGGAACTTGGACCAAACCTTGCTCGCTGGTTGGCTTGGTATTTTGCTCCTCAGCTGTCAGTAAGCTTTTACTTGTTTTGAGCATGCGCGGAGGCCGGGCTGACTTTCATTTGTGCTCCAGACTCCTCATGAGTGTTCTCAAGGGCATTGCTCTGGCATGCACCCTCTGCACCCCATACCTTCTCGTCCCGCAAGTTCTTATGCTCATCAATCCTTACCCCGTCGGACCAGCCCCCTTCACAAACTCGACTGGATTGATGGGATTCATCCTGTTTGCTGTCCAATGTGTGCTGGCCGTTTGCAGCAATGCAGCAGAAGTGATTGGTATCGAAATACAGGCTGTTAGTTCAGCGATTCTTGCTGATGCAGTCTTCAAAAAGTCTCTGAAGCTTTCCTTGGTTTCTCGAACGGTTTGCTCGTTTAACTTCTGAAACCCCATTTCACCATTTTGAATTTTCGGAATACTTCCCCCTCAGGAATACACGCCTGACAAGATTCTGACCATCATATCCTCGGATAAAGATCAAATTGGAATCTTGCTGAGAAATTCTGCCGAATTCTGGTGCATTCCGGTTCATCTTGCTGTTGCTGTGACGTTGCTCGGCCTACTTCTTGGTCATGCGGTATGGGCAGCCGTCGGCACAATTGCCTTGTTCACAGGAATACAAGTATTTTTCGGGTCACGGATCGGAGCGGCGGCATACGCGTACATGGGAAGCATGGACAAACGCGTAAAAGTGATTCGTGAATTTGTGTATGGAATCAAGTTTGTGAAGCTGTCTGCTACGGAGGAATTCTTCATCAGCGCCATCACTAAAGCAAGAGAAGCCCAAAAGACTGCCCTTTGGAGTTACATGGCAAGCTTGCTGGGTGTCACCAGTTCCATCGTTCTTCAGCAGATGCTGATACCCGTGTTTTCGTTTATCTTGTTTGCTGGACTTGGGGGCGACGTCAATGGGACAAGTCTTTTTGCGTCTTTTGGGCTTTTTGAATCGCTCTTGGATCCGCTCCTGAATATCCCAACAGTTGTTCAGTGAGTGCAACCATGGGGTACAAGATTGGGGATATTTCACTCACTAAAATTACAACCAACAGGTACTTTACCCAAGCGCAAGTATCTTACAAACGCATTGAAGATGTCTTGTTTGCGGCTGAAGGAAGCGGTCAGTCGCAGCAAGAAAAAATTTCAAACGGCCAACACGACAATGGATTGGAGGCAATTTCCGTGTCAAACTGCGAATGGAAAAGCGACGCATTCTCTCTCCATGACATGTCCTTTAACATCGCCGGCGGTTCCCTCGTTGCTATCGTAGGGGCAGTCGGATCCGGCAAGTCGGCATTACTTTCTGCCCTCGCACAACACGGCGACTCAGGGGCCGGCCTAACCCACTTAGGAGGTCAAGTGATTGTACGCGGGCGAGTAGCATTATGCGCGCAAACTCCCTGGCTACAATCAGGGACAGTCGCAGAGTGCATTCGCTTCGCCCCAGACTCTAGCCCAGAAGACGTGGGCATGGACCCAGTATGGCTTGCTGCGAACCGAAGCATTCTTTCGCGTGACCTTGCCACGCTTCCTGACGGAATTCATACACGCATCGGAGAAAAGGGCGTCGAACTGTCGGGTGGACAGAGAGCCCGTGTTGCACTTGCACGTGCATTGTACAGTGATGCGGATGTCTATTTGCTTGATGATCCGCTTGCTGCTCTTGATGCTCATGTCGGCAAACGAGTTTTCAAAGAAACCATCAAGCGCGTCCTCAAGGACAAGACTGTGTTGCTTGCAACTCACCAGCTTCATTTGTTGCCAGAAGCAGACTATGTGATTGTGCTCGAAACTGGTGGGATTGTTGAGCAAGGTTCTTTTGACAAATTGATGGCACGAGATGGGGGAAAGTTGGTGGAAATGATGAAAAACTACCAGTTTGACGCTGCCGACGATACAAGCGCTCAAGATGAAATTCCGTCGGAGGAAGTCACTGACGTTCCTGAGAAATCAACCGTTGAATCGGGCTTTATGCAAGTTTTTACGGAAAGAAACTCGGAAAAAGGAACCAGTTTAGAAGACCGCATTACAGGGAAAGCCGCGAAAGGAACATCAAATACTGCTTCAACATTGGCTCCTGAATCCGGTTCAATTCAAGTTGTAACGGAAAAGGAATCCAAAAAAAAGGAATCTGGTGCCGAGGAGCGCGTTACAGGAACCGTGACTTTCTCCACTGTTGCCTCATATTTTGCTGCAGGGGGTGGATTGGTTTTTGTATTGATGCTTACGCTGCTATGCCTCATGTTCATGGCTTCAAGCGTTCTCAGTCAATTGAGTTTGTCGTGGTGGTCCGTTCGCCAATTCAACTGGAAAACATCGGACTATTTACTGCTTTACGGCTTGTCAGGAGTTTTCAGTGCCGTGGCAATGAGTAAGTGTATTAGATGATTTTTTGCACATGAATCCCAGTTTGTTTAACCTCAAGTGTTTGATCTTTTTTTCGTTTTTCAGTTGGACTCAACTTTGTTTTGTGTTTTGGAAGCTATAACGCCGCAGTTTACTACCATCAAGCTGCGGTTCAGGGTATTGCGTATTCCACGCTGTCCTTTTTCGAGTCTCAACCCGCCGGTAGAATCATCAATCGATTTTCCACCGATGTTCGCGCTCTAGATCTAGGATTTGTCGGAAACTGGATCAGCGTATTTCTATTTTTGGTTCAAGTCGTTGCAGCAATTATCATTATCAGCGTATCGAATCCAATTTTACTGGCGCAATTTGCAGTTCTGGGAGGATTGTTTTGGATCCTGTATCGGTTCTTTCAAAAAACGTATCGTGAACTCAAGAGACTTTCTGCAATCATGAAATCGCCTCTCCTTGCGCATGTTTCTGAAACATTGAATGGGCTTCTTACGATTGTCGCTTTTGATCGCGTTGAAGCGTGTATTTTAATGGAGCAGCAAAAACTGGATGATAGCGTGAAAGCAATGCTCCTGCTTGATACGACAAAAGTGTGGATCCGACTTCGACTGCAGCTCATGTCTTCAACGATTATTTTGGCTCTCATTCTGCTGGCACCGTTAAAGATTGTTGAGACGGGAACCATTTCCATCTCGTTGGTGTATGCGATATCTCTCAGTAACCTCATTATAGGTGCATTAATGGCGCTGTCTGTCGTTGAAGCCTCAGTGAGCAAAATTTAATTCGGGGTTTTGAAGGAATGCGTTTACTGAACTGATGCATTCTTTTTTGTATCATTTTAGTTCAGTTCAGTTGAACGATTGAACCATTATTCTCAAAAGCTGCCGCAAGAACCCTCGCATCACCTCCCCGTTGACTCAACTTTGAACAACTGGCCATCATCTGGACAAATATCATTCAAAAATCTTGAAATCCGCTACGAAAGCCGCCCTGATCACGCCGTCATCAATAACCTGTCTTTTCAAATCCAAGCTGGAGAAAAAGTCGGGATTGTTGGTCGTACAGGGTCAGGAAAATCAACCCTCGTCAGCGCACTATTTCGTACAATGGAACTCACGCATGGTTCCATCGAAATTGATGAACGGAATATCGCGCATATGGGTCTACACGCGTTACGATCAAGTTTGGAAATGATTCCTCAAGAACCGATTCTATTTAATGGAACGTTACGAAGTAACCTTGACATGCGATCACAGTATACGGATGAACAGCTATGGAATGCGTTGGATCTTGTTGGAATGAAAAGTATGGTTGGAGATTCCAAGGATCAGTTGGACATGCGTGTGACGGAGGGTGGTGAAAACATTTCCATGGGGCAACGACAGCTGTTGTGTCTTGCAAAAGCAATTCTTGCAAAACCTAAAATCCTTGTCATGGACGAAGCCACTGCAGCTGTTGATGGGGAAGCGGACCAAAAAATCCAGGATGCACTTTTCCGCGATTTCAAAGATGCCACTGTCATCAGCATTGCACATCGGTTAAACACTGTTGCTCGGTTTGATAAGGTTCTTGTGCTGAGTGTGGGTGAGTTGAAGGAGTTTGATGCTCCGCACATTTTGCTTTCGAGGCCTGAGTCAGAGTTTTCGCAGTTGGTGGACGCGACCGGGGAGAGCAATTCTGTTTTGATTCGAGAACTTGCACATGAGCGCTTTTTGGAAAACCGTTCCTGATTTTTGTTTGTTGTTTTTGATTTGTATTTTAAACGGCAACGATTGACATTGGCACATTTTTTCGCGCTTTTTTTATTGAACTACGTTTTGCATGGGCGGGTATGCTTGATTGGAAGACTTTGTTATGTTTGGACAGTGCGAGCATGCTAGAGCATAGCACGCTGTGTGGAGCATCATTTTCCTGTGAGTCTCACGGTGAGTGGGCAGATTCGGACCGTACTCAGCACATTGCGCATGCTGTCAAAAGCACACACGCGATTCACATCTCTTGCAAACAGTCCGCAATGCCACATCGCTTCTGTCGCTGTGCCATTCAATGCCATACTACAAGTACATCTCCGCAGCCATGGTCGACTTTGCTAATCGATTCACGAATGAGCGTTATACACCGTCCGAACTTTGGCCAGACATGCATTTCCCAAAGTAACCGATTTCCCAATCCAAGACATGCACGCTCCTGGCGTGTATTCGCATATCATTTCGAAATACGGCGGGAATGTGCATGTGCCTTGTTCCAAGGATGTCTTGAACTACATTGACGTTCTTCCTGCTATGGTGTCTGTTTGCCCTGGGGACACCTCCTCAGGGAGTGAATGGGTCAAGTTTCTGCGCGGGCTGGCGGATGCAAACAAAAAAATCCAACATGCATCTGAAAGAGATTACCTTTGCACTACTGCTGGATATTGACACTGACGGTCATGTGGAGGAGATTTTGCAGCTGATTTAGGGATCGCCCATTCAAAAAGTGCGGTTCGAGAGGCTGTCATATATGAGCGACAAATGAGTCAATTCAACGTTACTGAAGAAAATCGCGTCCGACTTTCGAGAACATGGCTGGCGCATGGAAAAACATGATGGTGACAAGGTGTGTTTTGTTTATGTTGATGACAGTGATGAGAGCGATGATAGCGATGATAGTGAATATCAGCGTGATAATCAGTTTGCATCGGGAATGAGCGGAACAACTTTCGCAAATCTGATGAAAAACACCCTGGATTCTCAAGGCCGGTTTGATCGAGAAATGCATTGAAAGAATATTGAAGTTGTTTTGAACGAGTTTTGTGACGAAAACATCTCAATCCCTGCTGGGGACCGCCGATTGAGATTTCAATACTGCGTTTTTCGAATCGGAGTCGCTTTATTTGATCAATGTAACGTTACCCGCAACAAAGATGTAACACTGCCAACTATCAATCCCGTCAATCCAAACTGCCACGAACAACTGCCGTCAGTCCGGCATCGCGCCTCGCGCGGCATCCCGGCACATCAACCCACCCGCCGGTCACAGCGACGGGCAGTAAGAACGGCGAAAGCAGGCAGGAAAGGCGGAAAGATGAATAAAAAACTGTCGATTCTGTCAAACACATTCCCAACTTCTATTCTCAAGCGGTGTGCACCAGTCGAGTTTGGGGGGTCACCTCGACTGCTGTGTTGCAAATGGGAAGCGCAACTGAGTAAAACAAAACTCTCAGATGGGACTGGGGAGTAATCCGTACGTGTTCCAAACTCATCCAAATAATCTTGATTATTAATACATCAGGCACTGGTAAATAAATCCGTTATAAATGAGAAAAGCGCGTGCTGTCAAAGGCGTGCAGACCATGTCCCATGCCTGTGGGATTCAGCACTCGCTCTACTGCATCTTCAACAATGCCGGCAGAGATCTGCCCAGTGCAACGCTGCAACATAACCAAAGGGGAGCGGCTCTTCATTCCCACCACGAGTAACATTTATTGAAATGTTCGAGGACACTCAAAGTCCATCATCCATCATCAACAACATCATCAACATGCCGAAAACCGCTCGAAAAATCGAGCTACCAAAAAAAAAACCACCTGCAGTCGTATAGTTCATTCGTAAGACGGTGGGTTCTCTTGATCCAGTGCACTCTGTTGCGCACTTTTCCTTCGCAACTCTGCAATCGCTTCTTCAAACAGCCGTCGATCTCCAAACGTTTCAAGTCCCAGTTCAGATTTCAGATCCTGTCTTTCCATCATCAAAAGCACGCGGCCATTGATTTTTTGATCTGTTTTTTTGTTTGCGCGCAGTTAGATCTTTTTTTTTTTCATTGCAAAGAGGGTCCTTACTTAATGCCAACGATGACAGCTTCGGGTCTCCAAACTTTTCGAGTATCCACTGTGCAGTTTCATCTTCCGTCCAGTTATTTGGGTCAGCCGGTAGCGCAAACCTATACGAGGAACTTCCATGGTTTTCATTTGACACCGCAAAGCTTGCAAGCAAAGAGGAAGATGCAGAAGTTTGACTTTCGGGCACAACGTTGGATGCAAAGTCCCTTTCGCGCGTCGCAACAGTCGCGGCCTTTTGCGAGACAAAGGTCTCATATTCACGCAGCGTCGTTTCCAAGCTTGCCAAATTTTCTATTTTGGGGAGATTTTGATTTCGATCACGTGCATCGAGATGATCAAAGAGATGAGTTCTTGTTGCAGGCGGTGGTGAGACCTGACTGTTGGCGACTTGAAACTCGTCGTCGTTAGTGGCAGAAACGGCAGCGTTTTTTTCCAAAACGGGTACGAAGGCAGTTGGTGGAGGAATGCTAGATGATGTGAACGCGTTGACTGTTTCAACATTGCCACCAATGCTGTCCCAAGTTTCCAGTTTAGTTTGACGCTTGCGAAAAAACCATTTCTCGAAACTTTTGTGTATCTCTCACCTTGACTGTATTCCAGAAACTGGTTGACTCTTGACGCGTTTTCGACGCAACCAGATGGCTATCGCTGCCGCAATGCATGCAAAGATCGCTGCACCTGCAACTCCGCCAATGATGGGGGCGTTACTTCGCTGTTGCTGAACAAGTGGTCCAGTGACGAAACTTGGGTTGGTTTTGGCAGGGCTAGTGGCCGTTGGATCAGAAATTGTTCGTACAGCTTTGCATGACTGATTGAAAACCAGTGTGTTTAACGTGATGCTACGGATACAACTTTTAAAACAGATTTGTCCGCCGTACCTGAGCCAGTTCGGCAGCATTGAAGGTATTTGATTCCAGGAGATTTCCTGTAAAGTTACTTGATTTGGTGTAAAACATAACAGGTTCATTTGGGATTGCAGAAAAAAACGAAACCTTTCCGTCAGCACTTTCAAGTTGGTGAGTTCGCAAGGGAATTTCCCGCTCAGTTCATTAGAGTCCAATCGCCTTTTTGAAGGAAAAGCGATTGGAAAACGCGTGCAAAATTCAAAGAAAGGAAAACCCTACAGGAGAGTAAGACTGGTGAGCCGCCCAAGTTCCGTTGGAATTGTTCCTGATAACTGGTTTCCGTGAAGATTCCTGGATCGTTTTTGGTTTAGTTAGCTACCTGGATGACTTTTTTGTCCCGGACGCAGAGAGACTGACAGCCAATTCAAACTCGTCATCCGCCCAATTTCAGTTGGAATGGTTCCCGTCAACCGGTTTTCTGCAAGCTCCCTGGATGATTTTTTCAACTTTGGATAGATTCATCACAGGAAAAGACACCAACACAAGAGTCAGGCTGGAAAGTTGACCTAATTCGGTCGGAATACGTCCGGTCAACTCATTTCCAAAGACAGATCTGGTTGGCATGGGTTAATATATTTGGACGAGATTCATCGGGTACGAACTAACAGCCAAGTCAGACTGGTGAGGCGGCCCAGTTCAGTTGGGATTGTTCCAGTCAACTGGTTGCGGAGAGACCTGTGGACGATAAGTTTTTAATACGAGCATGACTTTTTCGCCAGATGCAAAGACACTCTACAAGCTGGTGAGACTGGTAAGCTGGCTGAGTTCCGTTGGAATGGTTCCTATCAGCAAGTTTTCATGAAGTGACCTGAGTGATTTTTGGTTTATACTTTGATGAATTTTATCGGATGCAAGACTCTTACAGCCGGCTCAAACTGGTTATCCGGCCGAGTTCAGTGGGAATTGTTCCTATGAACAAGTTTGTGGCGAGATCTCTGGACGGTTTTGTGAATATTGAATGCATTTTTTATCAGGTTCAAGTCACCAACAGAATAGTCAGGCTGGTAAGCCGGCTGAGTGCGGTTGGAATTGTTCCAGTCAGCTGGTTCGCACGGAAAGACCTGGAATGATTTTGGTGAGTGCGCGATAAAAAAAAATTCATCACATGCATGACACTCAACAGAGTTATAAGACTGGTAAGCTGGCCAAGTTCGGTCGGAATTGTTCCTGACAGCACGTTTCTGTCGAGATTTCTGGTTGATTTTGGTTAATACCAAACCAATAGATCATGAGCAAGACACCAACAGCCAAGTTAAACTCGTAAGACGGCCGAATTCAGTCGGAATTGGACCTGTCAGCTGGTTGCCACTGACATCGCTGTATGATTCGGATGGTTCGGGTGAGTATGTGATGACTCATCAGGTGCAAGACACTCAACAGCGTTACAAGACTCGTAAGCAGGCCGAGCTCAGTTGGAATTGACCCAGAAATACCGCGTCCTGATAGTTCTCTGTTCGCATGCAGAGACAACGGGATTCAATGGCGAGGCGATAGATGGTTATGGCAGGAGGTGGTCACATTCTAAGAGCGCCGCCAGTGCTTGTACAGTTGGAGGGACTAGCGCAGCAGCCAGCGGCGTACACTGAAGGCAGCCAGGCGGAGAGAATCCTGCAGTCCGAGGATGCGGTCGAAGTAGACATTGGTTGTTCTCAGTGCGAATATTTATATTCTTTGTCAAGCCCCAGCCAATGCCTCGAAAAAATTAAAATGACGGGGAATAAAGACATGCTGAAACTACTGGCTCGTGATATTCAACGAGACCTGTCAACTGTAGCATAGTCCTGATTGATCAACGATAAACAGCCGATGCAAGCTTCATCTGCGTCGCCCTTCCACTTTTTGGAATAGATATTTTGGTGCACCCGCAGTCCCCTTGTCAAGCCATAGTCAAATAAATGCTGCACACCGTCGATCGTGGGAAACTTCACAGTTAACAATGACATTCGAATGGTAAGCTGGATAAGCGTTGGCGTCCGATTTGCCAGTGGCAGACAGAGGTGACCAGGAAATCGGGGCCCACATCTGTTTTCAAGTTTGAGACAAACCGTTTTTTTCCCTTGCCATCCATGCTCGATGACTGCGGGGGCACCTCAAGACAAAGAAAAGACAGACACACCTCTCGAAATTGAGCTTGATACAAAAGGTAGGAGCCCAATAGATGGACATTTCATTCTCAATGCAATGGACGTACATTGGGTGTCAGCAGCGCAAACAGTTTCCGTCGCAGCACAGCACAGCACAGTACTGCGATGGATCGGATCGCTTCTTGAAACAGACCAAACTTCGTAAGTCGCAGTCGCAGTCGCAGTCGCAGTCGCAGTCGCAGTCGCAGTTCGTATTTCAGAACAAAAAAGACACGGGCCTTTCCTTGTTTGTTGATGGCATTCTAAACATGGCAGCAGCAGCAGCAGCAGCAGCATATTAATACCCGTCAAAGAGACCTCCCCAAGTGCAAGTGGATACGCACACGCACACGCACATACCACATACACAAATCAAGTGGCGTCAATTTAAAATTTTTCAGATTTTTTGACTCGATTCACAAGATTTTTCTTTTACTGAGACCCAAGACGCAAATTGCATCGCAGACTGAGACTGAATGGGTGAGTCCAAGTCAACAGCCTCTCTCTTACCACACACACACACACACATACACACACACACCACCTCTGTCTCTCTCAACCTATCCCCTTCATCTCTCACACCACCTCTCTGTCGCATACATACCACCTCTCTCTCATGCCACCTTCTCCCTCTTTCTCTCACAGCTTCGCTGGTGGACTTTGACGAGCTCGTCAAGAAGGAGCAGATCAAGAAGATGAGGGAAAAGGACCGCACCGGCACTGTCGATGACACGGCAATGCTGCTGGCCCTCGAGAAGGCTCGTCAGAGGCGCAATCAGAAGCAAAAGGAGCAGGATGAGTTAGAGGCCAAGGGCCCGCCAAAGAAGCGTTACGACCACATGGGCAATGAGATTGACGGCAAATTCACAAAGGTTTGCCATCCATTATTATACACCACTCCAAAGTCATGTGCATCCTCACTCACCACCACCCCCCCAACAACCGCTTTCCCACTCTCAACTGACAACAGGATAAAGTCGTATTCAGGTGGGGCTGCGTTGTGCTCTTCTGGCTGACCATCTCTTGCGGTCTGCAATGGGCCATGTTTGCAATCCCCCAATGGAGAGGTGACAAATACCAAAACGCCGGTCTCTTTCAAGTGTGTGGGACTGTGGAGCTCCAGTTCAACCCAACCTTCAACGACACGGGCGGTGCTGGAAACCTGACTATCAAAAACACTAAACCGTATTCTTGCGAATCCGTTGAGGTGTACTTCGAAAAATTTCAAGCGCTGATTGCACCCGACCCAAACAACCCGAGACCTTCCGACCGTTGGCACACGGGTTCCAGAGATGCATTGAAAGGCATCCTTGTTTCTAGGTATCTTGAGGCCTGCGGAACCTTCCTTGACATGGTGTTTGGTCTCGGATCCGTGCTACTTGTCATGCGCCCAAATCCTGATGGTGAGATTGGGTGTTGCATTCTGAAGGATACCTTTGGAGAAAAGTAACAATTGGTATTTTGCAAAACAGAACGCATCGAAAGACGCAACGTTGTTTGGACCGTGATTGGCCTCGTTCTCGTTCCCTGGTTCCCGACAATCGACATTCTCGTTTCATTCGATTACTGGGAGAGAATCGGCGTGGGATACTTTGAAACACTCAGTTACGTTGGAAACGGCGGGTTTTCCAACTACACCAAGATTGGGCCCATCTTGTCGCTGTTTACTTCGTGGTTTGATTTCGGGCTGGAGCTGTGGTTTCTGCAGTGGGCACTGAGACGCCTTTTCACCACACACCCAAGCGTGGAGGCTGAAAGGGCTGCACAGGCTGCAAAGAACGAGATTCCCCTTGAGACTGTGGAGTCCACTTCCAGTGCCTGATAGAGAAGGGCATGGACGCAGGTGGAGTATGAGGGCAGTGCATGAAATGAAGTTGAGGCGGTTGTTGGTTATTATTAGACACTGACTGTAAGGGCTGACCAAACTGAAAGTAAAAAGCTGTCAGAACAGATTTGGAAATTTTTTCATGATTCCTCTTTTCAGCTTTCAGCCAGCTGACAAGCGCTGAACGCATTTGGACCAAAGTTTGGTCATTGTTGCCATTGCCGTGGGTTATAAATGCAAACTCCAGCATACATGCGCTGCACCGCTGTCGCTTGAAGGGCGTGTCTCGCTGTCTGTGGATCGTTCTTGTGCGACAGCGATTCAGGTTTCGGACATTCTCAAGTTTGGGGGGTTTGATTTCGGACATGGACAGACAGATTCACGCACATCGCAGTGTCTTTTGATAGTCCAAGCTGCCCCAGTTCAGATGCGTCAGCCTGAGCAAACATATTTTAGTCTGTTTTTTCTCCCTTTTTCATTTTATTTTGGGAAAGAAGGTCTTGCTCGAGAAAAACGCTCGACAAAACGCTCTAAATAAGAACGCAAAACTGTTGCCTCGCTCGTTAAAGATGTCCTCCAAAAAGACAAAGCGCGCCGAGTCGGAGCCCGCTCCACACAACAACAGCAACAATGACTCAGCGGAAGACCATCATGAACTGGATCACGAAGAGCCAAAGATGAAGCGCCAGAGAGTCTCAAAGAAGCAGAAGGAGGCTGCGGCTGAGGCAGAGCTAGAAGCTGTGGATGTCTCATTGACCGCCTCACAAGTGCTCAAGGTACTTTGTTTCTAACTTTATCCATCTACTCTTTCGAAACCTCGACATATAAACCTCTTACCCACTCACTCGCACCTTTTCTCTCGTTTCTTTTTGTTGATGAAAAAAAAACAACAGCTTTACAACGCCTTCAACGTCATCACAACCACTCTCGGCTCACTTCTCCCAGCCCACATTCTTCAAGAAATCCACAACACCAGCGACGAACAACAACATTCAACAGAAAAGGCCAAAAGAACCAAAAAAATCCGCGATCCAGATGCCCCTAAACGCCCACCATCCGGATATCAGCTGTTTTTGGCCGAATTTACAAAATTGCATACGGAGGGTGGAAAATTGTCATTGACGTGGATGACGGATGGTGCCAAAGTGTGGAAGCAAATGACGGATGCAGAGAAACAGGTTGAATTTTTTTTGTGTGTGTTTGGATTTGTTTTTTTGAATCTGTCTCCACCAACTTCCCCCCCTGCCCTTTCGTTTTAACTGACTGCGCAAAACTAGGTCTACAATTCACGTGTGGAACCAATGAGACAACGTTACGCGGATGAAATGGAAGTCCTCAAAAATAAATCGAAAAGCTTGATTAAGGCTGAACCGGTTGGTTCAGAAGATGCTCACTCAGAAAATGAAGATTCGGATGGCGGGCATGGTCATGACGGTTTGTTGTTTTCCTCTTTATTTTTTTCGTTTCCGACTGACATTGGCACTTTCACGTTACAGACGAAGAGGAAGAAGAGGAAGAGGAGGAAGAAGAAGAAGAGGAGGAGGAGGAAGAGGAGGAAGAAGGTGAACAACGACCCCCTCTCCAAACGCTTTCACCATGAAAAAAAGCTCACAAACAACACGATTTCAACTCAGCCCCACCTCCACCTCCCGTGAAAAAATCTCCATCCAAACCCAAAAAGGCCTCTGCAAAAGCTGCTGAAGTCGTCGTAGAAGTCAAGCAACAGAAAAAGGCATCTAAGTCGTCGGCCAAATCCAGCGCGGAACCTCAACACTCGTCACCAAGCAAAGCAATTACGAGCTCGCAACCAAAAACGCCCATTTCAAATGGTTTCTTGTCAAAGTCCAACAATGGGGTAAATTCAAGCGCGAAAAAGACTCCCATCAATGGGACCCCATCTTCTGCTACCCCAACGAGCGAGATTAAGACGAAAAAAGTTACCAAGCTTGTAAAAGTCAAGAAGGCCAAGAAAAAGTCTGAGGATGAATAGGGCGTGACTTGGGGAAGGGGTGCTAACGCAGGAAGCGCAATGGGGAGTTTTTGTTTCATGATTTCTTTTTTTTTTTGTATTCTTTTTTCATATATATTTTTCGTCAAGTGTATTTTTGGAGTCCTCACTCACTGTGGCTAATGAAACCTGGGTGCGCACATATTCACATTGATGTATTGCTTTCAAACTGACATGTTTGGATTCACGTGTGTCCAGAGCCGGTCGGGCCTGAATGAGCACAGTGTTGATTTCTGTGAGTGCGTTGAACATTGGCGCAAGGGTTGAGCGAGGCCTGTGCTGCTGCTGATTGACTACTTTGCTTCCTGTAAGCTAGCTAAGCTCTGTGATTCAGATGAAAGCGGAACTCCACAAATGCGTATTCGCCCAAGGAGACAACTTCATTTCCTGGCAACTGTCCCGTCCATATCGAACCGCGAATCACGCGACATCAGTTCGAGTGACGCGTGATATTCCAGTAAGGTATAAATCACAAAACGAGCAACATGATGTCTTGCAAAACAGCGATGGGTGCAATTGTAAACGCTTTGAACAATGTTGTACAGTGCCTATATTTTCAACCGAATAAACACCCTGCCCACGAAGAATATTATGCACGTGGAATTCCACAAAAAAAAAAAAAAAAAAAAAAAAAAAAACCCTCCAGCAAAAGTACTTATTCAGTTTTTCCAATCGCCCCCAATCTACGAAGGAAGGTTTAGCAACACGAAAGACTTTTCTCTCAAACCAAGAAATAAAAAAAAAAAAGAAAAGAAAAGAAAAAGACAAGGAAAAAAAAAAAAAAAAAAAAACTTACCTCTCAACCAAAGGCGGATGCGAGTAGTGGTACGCACTGTACCAAGAATCTGGAATCAAATTGCCCAAATTCTTCTTGTTCAACTTGATCAAACCGCTCTTCAAGTCCTCCCCATAGCCCAACTTTTTCGCATACGCGTCAGCCTGGAACTCATGCACACGCGAGACATAATGCATCAAAAAGGAAAAGATGGAGTCCATGGGCTGGTACAGGTACGTAAACAAGACGAGACCAATCATGACGGGTTCCGTTTGGAATCCAAACGCGCGGTACATGGGCTGAGATTTGACAAAATGGCTGAACGTGTAAAAGATGGAAAAGAGTTGGATTTGCGAGAGGAGAAGTGTGCGGAAAATGTGCGAGGAGGACCAGTGGCCGAGTTCGTGGGCAAGGACTGCGCAGATTTCTTGGTTTGTCATTTGTTGCAGGAGTGTGTCAAAGAGGACGATGCGCTTGTCCTAATTTTTTTTTTTTTTTTGGAGTGTTTTTTCGAAAAATGATTCGTTCAGCTTTCTCACTTTCGACGAAAAAAGTATCACGTTTTGCCAACCTTGAAAAGTCCGGTAAAGTAAGCATTCGAGTGCGAGCTTCTCTTGCTTCCATCAATGACAAACACTTTTGTGAGCGGGAACTGAACACGGGCAGCCAAATCTCCAATCATGGATTTGAGCTTTCCTTCCTCCAGCGGGGTGAATTTGTTAAAGAGCGGGGCAATCACAGTCGGGAAGAGCAAAATCATTGTGATTTGGAACGTGAGCCTGTTTGTCGAAACAAGGACCATGAGCAGTGTTCAAAAATGGTGGCACAGATGAAATTAACCCAGTTCTTACATGAACAGCCATACGTAAAAGAAAAAGTTGTCGCCTCCCCACTTGATAATCTGCAGGATTCCAGCAACAACAGGGGCGGCAATCACGGATGTTAGAACGAAGGTCTTGAGTTTATCAGAGACGTAGAGCCCAATCGACATTTTGTTGAATCCGTAACGTTCCTCAATCACGAACTGCTTGTACAAGGAGAAGGGAACATCCAGAATAGATGAAACGGCGCTCGAAATGACAACAAATGCGATGGATTGGAGAATCTGTGGCGTTAAAATAGTTTCAGCAAACAAGAATCTATCCCCAAAGCAAGACACGCACCTCTCTCTCTCCAGTCAGTCCGCAAGCTTCAAGGAATGTCGCCGACACGGCCCAGTATAGCGGCATCCAGTCGAGCACCAGTGTCGCGGTGGTGACGAGCTGGCCAAACAGGTTCGACGCGAATTCGAAGGTGCTCTTGTCTCTGCCGTACGCCTTTCGGTTTTAACGGTTGAAGTTGATGGGTATATATATACAAGCTGGTGGAGACATCAATTGGGACGCACCTTGCTCTTGGTGTGCTCTTCCTCGCTAATCTCTTCCTTGAGCAGGGCAGGGACGCCCAGAGAGGGGTTCGCAAGACGAATGTGCTGGCGGTACGCGAGGTACTGCTCAAAGCCGTAGATGCTCCAGGACAGACCAAGAACGACGCTTTTGTATGGGAACGGCATTCCTGCTTATTTTCAGCTTATTTAAGATTCCCGATTTTATTTACAATATGGGCATTCGATGATAACATCATCACAATCGCGAGTGGTTGCAGGCGTAATATCTGGTGTCTCTTTCGTTCTGCTGAGTCGTTTTGGCATGAATGCACATTTCGGACTGGCCCTCGAACAAGGGGAGGACACTCACGAACCGCAAATTGTTTGTTATTTGAAAGTACAGAACCACGTAACAGCCTCGTTTGCCACGTGCAAACACTGCGACAGTCTCTGCTGAAGGCACGTTTGAATTCATCTCCACCCCGCAGAGCCCCACTTGTTGCCCACCCAGAAACAGTTTGAAACCACAGCCAACGCCACCCCCAAATTGAGCAACGCACTCACAGCATGAAGCCGTCCGAATCGCGCTCGAATACCAATCGGTACACTCCCACCCGCCTTCTCAAACAACTCCCGCTCCCTTTTCACGCGACCAGTCGCTGGACCAACGACAAGCATGTTTGCAACTGAGGCCGTTGCAGCCAGTGCCATGACTGCTATTGCGACTGCGTCCGAGTCAGTCTTGTTGGAATTTTTGAAGATGCTGTCGAGGACAGATTCACTCTTGTTGAAGTGGCTGAGCGAGTACGTCGAGTATGTTAGGAACAGAGTCGATGCCGAAGCCAGTGCAAAGTACGGCGGAAATTGCACGGACTGCAGT
Source organism: Chytriomyces cf. hyalinus JEL632 (assembly GCA_025435555.1). Lineage (NCBI taxonomy): Eukaryota > Fungi > Chytridiomycota > Chytridiomycetes > Chytridiales > Chytriomycetaceae > Chytriomyces > Chytriomyces cf. hyalinus JEL632. The sequence goes on along the minus strand of JAIWWG010000042.1, from coordinate 3,594 downwards.
GATGAGAACATTTGTTTGGGAAGATGGCGGTGCTGGAGGATGCTGGCAACGAACGTGGTGTGGAGGACCTTATTGATATTGTATGGGTCAGTTGTGCCAAACAGTCAAACCCATGCCCTCTTATACCATTCCTGTGACAGTTCCGAGCACTACGACGTGAGCGCCGTGCAGGCCTGGAAGGTAATCCGCAAGTGGCATATGATATATTTTACCGCGATTTTAAATATGGTTCCAGAAAACGACCATTCAACTCTTCCAGAACCACGAAATGAATCTCTGCCATCTCCCAAACGAAGTTACGTCTCCCGTTTCACCCGCCTTGACAACACGCGCCGTATTCATGAAATCCATAGATCCTGAAAAGCATTGCAAGCCATCTCCCTTTGGAGGACCTGGCTTCCCTCACATTTGTTTCACATGTACTCAAGCGCATCTCGCTCGATGCGTTTCTTTGGCGCGCAATCTTCATCAATCCATCATTTATGGACACGGAAACGTACGCGGTGCAACTGGGTGAAAGGGGGAAATCATTTCTGCGGGGTGGGAATCAATTGAGTACCGTGATGGGTATTTTGATGGGAACTGTTGTACCCAACGTCGGATCTGCGATTCGGAGCGTGGATTTCAAAGGTAACCCCTCTCCAATTTTGGTTTTGATTCCGGACGTTTGATATTTTTGCAAAAAGGACTCGGGGATAATTTCCAAGACGCGCATCTGGTACAAATAGCTCGATGGTGTCCCAATCTCGTATCATGCAATGGTGATTTTTTTTTTCGAAACTTGCGTGCGTTCAATCGCCCGTTTTCATCCTAGCGAACAAAACTCAAAGTCTCAGGAACCGCCGTCACCGAAAAAGGTGCAGAATACCTTTTCGGGCGCGTGAATCGGCATTCGCAAGTTATCCAAGTGCTGCGTGATGGTGTTTCGAAAAGTCGAACGCCGAGCAATCAACCAGGCAATGCTCCTTCATTGGGTTCCCCAAAAGCTGCGCCGCCACCTCCACAACCTGAAGCATCTCCGGCAGATGTATGCGTGCAAGAGTACCTCTTGAACGAATCGTGTCGAGAGAATGAGTACGAACTCCGAGAACGCCAGATTGTGGACACCATCACGCGGTCATTGAGTCTATTACTACCCTCCGCGCGCCAAATGAATCTATCAGAAACTTTGACGAATTCCAGGATTCCAGATGATGCCCCGAATGCATTCATTCCGCGATGCCCACATCTCGAGCGCGTGTATCTAAACTTGGCAAGACCCGTCGGGGACGCAATCATCTCGAAATTGGCACGGAGCACAACATTTTTAAAGCTGTTGGATCTATCTTCGTACACATCGACAAGCCAGGTCGGCGATGACGGAGTGCGTATTGTGGTTGAGATGTGTCCAGGGATTGAAGTGCTTTTGTTGGAAGGAGCGAGTCGGTTAACGGATGACGCATTAATGTCGCTGGGTGGATGGAAAAAGACTGGAGTCTCATCCCGCAATATGAGGGATATGTGGGAAATGATGTCTGGGTTTGAAAGTCGGCTGAGGATTTTAAAGTTGACTGGATGCTTTCAAGTGACAGATTTCGGAGTACGATCTATTTTGAGCGGATGTGCAGATCTGAAAGTGTTATCGTTGGGGTATTGCTGGCGTGTGAGTGACGCGGCGTTTTCACAAGGTGAGGGTGATTTACTCGTGAATCCGAAACTGGGATTCTGGAATTCTGCAGGAAAGATTCCAATTGCTTGCCGGGGTTTGAAGGAGCTGTCGGTACGGTTTTGCTATTTGGTAACAAACTTGGCTGTTTCAGCGTTGGACGCAAATTTGGGACAGCTTGAACGCGTGGATGTGACAAGCTGTCCTCGAGTATCACTAGACGACAGTAACAGGCACGTTTTATACATTGAGGAGGAAGAGTAATTGTGTCTATAAAGTGAAAAAGATGGGGAGCCAAACTGGAACCTAGAACCTGATAACCTTCATTGGATCCATCAAATTTAACAAACAGTGGACTGTAGTTTGCTTTCCATAAAACGAGTAATTGTCAGCCAGGCAATTTGAGTGTTAGTTGTGGCGGGTATGATCGCGATTGTGGGCATTTAGAAATTGAAGATGAAAGAAAAGCATGTAATTTATAGTAAACGATACGAATACACCCCGTCTGAAAAAGGGGTTTTTTGTGGACCATGGATTTCATCTTCATGGACCATTTCACGCGTAAATCTCCAAATTTTTTTTGCTACTCTCCCTGATGCCAGATACGTTCTCCAAAGCTAACCTGCTAAACGAATACATCAGAGGCTTTGATGCCGGGACAGTGAGTGTGCAGATGTCAAATTAGTCAGAAACCTCTGACGTCCATACTTTTTTTTTCCAGTGTTGCGCCGCTGGAGTGATGCTCGCTTTCTTCTTCCGTACGATCCCCGTCAAGACAGCAATTGCTGCATTGCTGGTGTACGTGTTTCTTCTCTCCATCGCAGTTGGAACATTCCTCGCCGACTTTTTGCTGATCACGGACTGCTACTTACGGGTGAAACTGATTTACACGTCGGTGTTGTTGCATAATCTGTCATTTTGGATTTTCCAAGCCGATTTGACACACACCGTTACATCTGGAATATCGTCGTCCGTACCCGGAACAAAGTTCATTATCCTAGGCGCTCTACTCTATCAATGCGCCGAAGCCTGCTATGTCGTCTATTGCTATGAACCGAAAGTCGACCCAAACGAAGTGTGTCAAGTCACTCTGGACCCCAAAATCTTTATGCTCGATAAAGTCAGCGAGGTTGTCTTTTCCATGATCGTTGCTGGACTGTTCTTGTATCCTCTGTTTCTTGGGGCACGCGACTTGGAGGGGATGGCATCAAGCAGCAACAGAGCACCGCACAGAAAAGATTCCACAACAACTCGCAACATATCTTTACCTGCTAGTTCGCAGGCAGTGCACTTGGAACCCTTGGTCGCGGGAAAGCTTCGTCTCACTAGAATCATCCGGCACCGTGGCTTCATCCTCGTTCTGAGCATGCTTGTGAAAGCCATCAACATTGCATGCGTATTAACTAGCGAGCATCCGTCGATCCTCACAACTTGGAATGTATTCTTCATGTCCGAGTACACACTATTGATGACGATCCATATTTGTTCAACATTCGAAACGGTGCCTGTGAAATTGACAAAACCAAACGGAACCAAAAACAGCCATCAGAAAAGCGTGGCTCTCAGCTTGGCACACAGCTCAAAAAGTTCAGCAATAAGCATGCCCGTGGATGAATTTGGATTGCCTGGTGCCAGTTCGCGGCCGAGCGCGTTATCTGCACTCAGTCCCGGGGCTGGTTCCCTACCAGTAAGATTCGAAGGCGACAGGCATTCCACCAGATATTCCGAAGGAGTGATGAGTTGACCAAATAAAGGTTATTGATGGAAATGGTCGGCACTAATCCACGGATAAATCCGGTTGCTCACACACATTGGCACTTATCCTAACAGATAACAGTCGCGGGAATCAAAGAGGTTTTCCAGATATGTGGAAGTTTGGACACCACAGACGGATTTGGCAGGTTGCAGGTTCCCGTTGTGCAACATTTCGCTTGGCACAAAATCGATTG